>CM023629.1:5028551-5268551 GCA_013358685.1 Antennarius maculatus
AGAAACCCGTCCGCTGAACTGGAAACCAGAGCGCCGGCGTCCAGATTGACGAGCGGCGGCGGTGACACCGAATTAGCCGAATTAGCGACTGGCTCAGTTTGGGATGTTCCATCCAAATGAGCTTCATCTGCCCGTTCCAGCTGTGAATCACAAACGTCCCCACATCAGCGGTTGTTCCATTATTCACCGTTTTGAAGGAGCAGCTCCGGGATCCGTCTGCACATGACATCATCACCGCAGCGCGTCTCTCCGCCGCTCGTCCTAACTAATTGGAATGAGGCCGGACAGGATGATCGGAGGAACATGTGGAGGATCTATTTTACTGCGCCGCTTTCCTTTACGTCCAAACGCGCTCTCGCCGCTGTGTTTCCTTTGGCAGGGCTGACGCTGATGTATCGGGAATGTCATGTGGACAAAAGTATGTGAACAAAATATTATCCTTACATGACAGTTTAACTGTATTCCAAATATTATGACACACCAGAGCGGGTCGGGGGCGCAGCCAGTCGCTTCTGACGGAGGAGTTCTCTTTAATGCGATTTCCTAAATTATAGATGCTGATAAAGAAGAAACTTTTACTTAGAAGAGTCTCCATTAATCACAACAGCCAGTATTTTCCCTGCTAACAGGCGTGTTGGCGTCTCCCACCCTCCTCCATAAAGTTTTCTTTGTTTTTGGGCATGAAATTGGTTAAACTTCTGCTGAACATCATCTTTAATAGAAGGAAATATTGGAAGGTTCTGTCGGCTGAACCTGATAGGAAGCATCTGCAACCTGCAGGCTGGAAGCCGCCTGCCGATCTGCACCATTCACACTGGGTTTAATAAGAATTGTCACTTTTTTTAAAGTTGCACCGTCGGCGCGCCGAGGCCCGCTGACCCAGAACAAACTAAATTACAGTTACGTAATGCTCGTCGCCGACCGACTCTATTCCTGGCACTGATATTTGAACCAATTAAACGCTGCCTATCAGACTTGAAGGGTGTCTGGTTTTTTCAAGTTCACTCAGATATGTGAAAACATAATTACTGAGGTTGCTTTGCAGAGAAAGTGACATATGTAGGCTGTTGTTTCCTTTAAAAAAAATACATTCTTTGGGGGAGTTTTGGCCCAAATGCGCAGCAAATAAGTTCTTACATCTGTCGCTCTCATCCAATCAGAGACAGGTTTCTACCTGTGCTATGATTTAAATCAATCCTCCTAAACGGCACGTGTCCCAGAACCCCGCCCCGGCGTGAGGCGGCCCCCGTCGACCCCGCCGATGCAGATTGAGGTGCGGTAATTGCTTTGTGGTCTGATGGTTCCAGTCATTACGGCGGCGACTTGTTTTTGCGTTCCTAACGTTGCAGTGGAAGCGTGGAGTGGCCCCCTTCTCATATTTATCAAATCTTCAGTGTTCTGCCGGGTGAAGGACTCTCTCCCAGGCTGCTTTTACCGATACACACATGTTAACAGCACACAGGGAGTCCAGGAGAGCCGCACTCAAGTGATTGGCGACTGAAATGCACACTCATTCTCATTCATGTGCGCTGCACTTATTCCCACCAACAGTAATTTCTAAACTGATTTCCCGCACAGACTCACCTCGAGTGTCTGCAGTCACTTCTTGTCAGGACATGAAAGCCGGTGACGGCGAACCGCGACAGGAGAGACGGCGAAAAACAGAAAACACATTTCTAATCTCACACCTTCACTTATTTTAGATGAGCCCTGAAGCGGCGCTGAATTAATGCCAGCGCCGGATACCTCAAACGGTGGCAGAAAATTGAGCCGCAGGCTGTGTGAATCATCATAAACGCTGCCTTCACAGGTAGTCTGGAGATGAATCCTTCTCTCTATAACCCCTCTGATTAGTGTAAATTCACCAGCAGTCATAAAAATTCAAACGTCTCAAAGAACTTTTGTGTTTGAGGCGTCGGGGAGCCGCTGTAGCGCCGCGGCACACCCGGCTGCAGAAGGTTAATTTAGCCTTGCATAAATGTGCTGCATGACGGGGAGGTGACACTGCGGCCGCCGCCTGATTGACAGACACTTAGGGGCGTGCCATTTAACGGCGGTGACCGTCCTCACGTGTCAGCACCCTCATGAAAAGGTCAGCCTCGTTGCACTAATGAGTCATCTGGTCTCGCCAGCACGCGGCCGGCGAACGCCGCCAAACAGCCGACGATTAGAGATTCACGTTTTAGGAGTCGACGGGGAGGCGAACCGAGGAGTTATCGATTTAACCTTTCGAGGTGCTCCTGTTGTTCACCTGTCAGGTCCAATCCACCGCCACCCGCTTCTCCTTCTACCTGCTGCTCCCAGAAACTGTTTGGAGGCCCCGCCCACTTCCTGTACTTCCGGTACGCTGGAATCGAGTCCAAAGACGACAACGTCAAATCAACCATTTTTATTCTTATCATTTCTTCCTTCCTGTCTCCTCATCAAACTCCAGTCACATTCACTACGTTTCCCATCATGCATAGCAGAACCGCTTCCCCTCGTCCGTCACATGTGGCCGTTCTGATACGTTAGCCTTGAACGTAGCCGCATTGTTAAAGCACACAGCTTTTGTTCTGCACACACACAGCGATGAAGACGAGCCGCTCTTCGCCCATCTGCTCTTTCCTCTGGCCGTTCGCCGCCGTGTCACGGACTGGAAGACGGGAATTAGCAGAATAAGCAGATATTATCTTACAACTCCATAATGGAAGCACATAACTAAATACCTCGAGGAAATTGCATAAACAAAAAGGTAATTGATTCCAGCGAGCTGCAGGTGGACACTTAATTACAGGAAATTTATTAAGCAGCGTCCATTAATCACATTGACATGAAGTTATTAAAGGGATGCGGTTTGCACTCGCCGGATAACGCAGTGATGTCAGGACGGGAGGCTGGACCAATGGGATCGCTCGTCACGGACAGGAGAGCCGAACCTCATTTAACTCAGATAAATATGAAGACGCTGGGAAGAGGAGAGAAGTTAGCTTCAGGTTTACGGACCAGCAGCTCACCACTGCTAACCAGGAAGCTGCCGCTATGGCAACAGCATCCCAGCTGATGACGAGGTGGATGGAATCAGGTAAGTAATCATCCTAAGAGGTGAGGTGGTGGAACTTTGAGTCTGTTTCTGTCACTCTTTGACTGATTGAGTGATTGCCCACATTACCCAGAATGCACCTGTCCCCCTGCGAACATCTTCAGACATTAGAGCGTGGCTCTTGCCGCCGAGACAGGAGCCGGATGACTCACTGGTATTGATCCGTAATGGAACGAATCCATTCTGGTTATTTTTGCGCTGGGGGCCACTTCAACTCTTCTCATTAAACACGGGGCCGCGCTCAACGTCTGCCGCGTCCTCGGGGTGAAGCTTCTGCCTCCACCCGACCGTGGCGGCTGCAGGAACCGGCGACGGCCTCACAACGCCTCGGTTTGAACCCGGAACAAATTGACTCACCAAATAGGAGCTGACACACGTTGCTAAGGATGCCAATGCTAATTAATTAGCATCTCATTTTGACCAGAAAAACAGGATGTGGAGCCGCTTCTCTATGCCATCCCCCCCTACGGGGGTTTTATTATCAGGGTCACAATCCCAGCTCTGAGGGCCGCTTAATAAATGGAAGAGGGCGCGTTGACAGTCACATTTTTATGACATGTCCCCGTCTTGCCGGTTTTCGGCGCCCATGGGCACCACAAACCGAGGCAGCGTCATCCGTCCAGCGCCGCCCCGTAGATCAAACAGAACTTATTAGCCCAGACACATTTTACTGGCATTTCGACATTTGGCCTTCATCTCTGATGGAGATGGGAAGAGGTCGGCACAAGTTTTTTGGTTTTCGAAGTAACGCCGCCCTTTCCTCCACTTTGGGCGACATCTACGACTTGCATGTCGACTCTTCTTCCGCGGTGCCCCGAGGGGCTGGATCGGCTTCGTCTCAGCAGAAATAACAAGGTTAATGGTTGCAGCAGGCAGAAATAAGAGATAAATATGTGTTTTGGGATGCTGAGAGCGTCCTGATCCGCTGCAGAAAGCCCGTCATCTCCAGAGGTACCTGCAACGGCGCCGCCACCACTTCATTACTCCTGGATGCCGGTGTTCCAACAAGCGTGGCCGCGGCGAGGAAAAACAAGCTGTTGGTTGTGTTTTCATTCCTTCATGCGAGTTATTGAGTTAAAGAAAAGCAGCGTGGGTCACAGAGTCCTCGCCACGTTGCCGCTCGCTTAACCCACCGTGGAAAGTTTGAATTCAGGTACGCTTGAAGAAAAACACCCAAATTGCTCTTACAGCCATTTTCCATGACAGCAACAATCTAATCCTCTTCTTTTTTTTCTTCTTGGGAGTAAAGATGTTTTCATAAACCCCTCAGGCTTCTGCTCTCCTCCACCACTCTGTTTGTATCCCTTCTTGTATCCCTTCTTTTCTCCTCCTTTCTCCTCCTCCTTTCCCTGCTGGCGGTTTGTGTGTGCAGATAAACCCAAAAAGCCGCACACGGAGGTGAGGAAGAGGAGAAACGACAGCCGCAAATCCGTCGTTTGATCAGATTATGGAGGTGCAGCTTGGTCTCTTTAACCTCAACAACCCCGTCAGACTTTATCAGAGGGCGGCGCCACTTCTACCTACTGTGTAGGTCGCTTTTCTAGGGAGGAACGCTCCTGGAACAAACATTTGTTGTGAGTTAAGTCTGGAGGGAGGAGGCCCGGAGGAGACGGAGCACCTAGAGGTGGACCGGAGCGCCAACCGCCCCACCGCTGTCAGATACTGCAGCTTATTGGATCCAGGCTCTGTGGATTTGGGGGGGAAGGAGGCACGGCGCGCCCGCCCAGGCTAACCACAACAGAAGGCATGAAAACAAACTTCTCAGAATAGCAGTCCTCTGCGCCGTTTTGGCCGCTGGTTCAAAGATCTGTGGCGAGATGTTTGATCTGCGTTCAATCATCCAACTTTCGGGCCGCTTGGTGCTCGGGTGTCTCCACATGGCAGTGAGAGGCAACTGCCTGAAAGGTGCAGCCTCGCCCCCCCCGGTCCACCCTGTTCAGCCCTCACACCTGTCAATCATCACCTTGGCGACCTGTCAGCAGCTGCGATGTGGACCAGACAGTGCCTGAATCCTGTCTGCTTCAGATTTCATGACAGGAAGTGAAAGGAGGAAGCGGTAAAACATCTTATGCTTGAAGTAACGGTTTCCAGGTCAGTCCGGCGCCGTTCAGGTCGCGCGTTCATGCATCCGACGTCAGGCGTCTAGTGTCGGATGTCATTCCGAGAGGAAGACTTGAGGAAACAAAAGCAGGAAGTCACCTGGTGAGGCGTGAGTGGCTTGTCACACCCGTTTACAGTGCGCCCTCGCTCGATCGCACATCAACGCTCCACCTCCACCTCATCACAGATTTTTCATCGGCAGTTACATGATACCATACGCGCATTTTATTGGCTGACGGTATCCAGAAGTGCACTCCGTTTCGTGAGACACAAAAATGCTGTAAACAGTCGATAAGAGTGTGGGAAAAGATAATAATAAGATAAATAATAAGATAAATAGATCGCGATCTCAATCGTGAATTCCTTAATCGCTTGTAGTTCCTGGAACGCATTAACCACAAAGACAGAGGGCGCACTGTACATTCAAATCTCTCATCCCAGTTAAACATTGGTTTCTGCTAACACGCTAGCATCAGTGCTAGCATTGGTGCAATCTGCTTGTAGATATAAGTGATTGTAAAGTTTGAAATTCATCTTTAATGAGTAAACAAGCTGAAATCTGTGGGTAAACAAAGTGTTTACATTTGAATCCTAGCTGCCTGCTAGCACTGACGCTAGGTTTTTAGCGCATCCCAGATCTCCAGAGGAGGATTGTGTTTGAACACGAAGGTGAGCGCGATTAAAAAGGAAACGGATTCAGAGGAGGTTTCCTTAAATGTCGGAGGTAAACAGGTTTCAGATATCGATCTGGGGGTTGATAAAAGAAAAAAAACGAACCGCTGAAGATGGGACCAGACAGAACCATGATGCACATTATCAAACATGAATGCATAATAAGAGGCTGCAATTAGCCCGGGCCAGCCGCTGGCATATTGTAATTAATGTGCTGGCTGTACGTGGAATCAGTCAGAGAGGCTCGGACTAATTTGGGCGTGGGACGGGTGGTGGGGGGGGGGCAGATCAGATCCTGGGATAATTGTGGGTGACTCCAGTCCCTCTGAGCCGGGACAAGGCCCGGGTCTCCAGAGAGCATTAAAAAACTGTAAATTCCCCCTTTGCTGTTTGAACATGTGCCCTGCAGAGCTCGGCGCTGCCGCTCGCAACCCTGGTGGAGGGAGGGGGGGGGGTCAGAAAGAGAGAGAAAAGTGTTTCAGATTCACAGATGATCCTCATTTGGTGTGGTTTGGAGTGTAATTTAGATCAAACATGGCCATGTAAATGAGTCAGGGCTTTCATAATGAGGTGCCTCTGAAGAGGGGTGGAGAGGGGAAGAGCTCCGACCACATGAGGAGGTGTGGCGGCCAGAGCCGTGGATCCACTGCCGGGCCGATTTTTCTATCTCCTCACCATGGGGAAGGGGAGAGGGGAGACGGCGTGAGGCAGGGGTGAGTTTAGGGAGGAACACTCCCAGCGGCACACGGCAACAAAATAGGTCACTCTGCGCCGATTTGGCTTGTCTGTTTCCACTAAGCAACCGACTCGGCTCGGCGTTTGGTGCAGAGGAAAGAACTGGCCCGCTGCCAGCACACACACACAGCTCGGCCCCACCACCACCACACACACACACACCCCACCGGGGCCTGTTGATTGAGGATTACCACACTGAAATATTACGGCTATTGTGTAGGTGTAATGTTTACATTTACATTCTGAGCGAGATCAGCTGACGGCGACACCTACAGGAGAACGAGTCGAGCTCAAATTCACTCCCCCCCAACAAACAGACCATGCAGCTGAATAAATGTAGATGTAGAAATAGATACATGTAAGACAGGAAATGCAAATAAAATCAACACAGTTGGCTTCGTTTTTCCCAAACAAGCTGGAAACACAGCGATGACATTCTGAGCCTCTTCGCTAATGAGGGTCACGACGTGAGCCTGTCAGTCAGCGTTCAGGTTGAACACGCCCGTATCAGTTGGTTCTCCATCCGTCCGCGGCGGTCGAGCGATCGTTTGGAGGCGCTGCCAACGTGAAGCTTCCTCTCCGGCTGGAGCCCTGCGAACGCCTGAACTCTGGTCCAGCAGCCCAAGCGTTCTGCCGCCCGTCTGTCTGTGCTTCAAGATAAGCATCGCGCTCCGGGTCTCGCGCTCTGCAAAAACATGCCAAGAGTCTTCGAATACGTCGGAGACGTGTCTGATGTGCCGTTTATTCGCGTTTGTCTGCCGGTCTGAAAGTACGCGCTCTTTCCAAACTGCCAAAGTGTGGGAAAAGTTTCCGCTCTAACTCCGACGATCGCCAGCGAGGGGCTGGCGGGGCCACCTGCACAGAAGGTAAATGCAACATGGCGGGATTGCGAACCTCCCCAGGGTTGCCGGGACGACCACATGGCCCGCTTTGTGTGCCAGGGTGGCCCCTTGAACACCCAGCTGGGTGCCGTGCTGGGACACAAAACGGCTAAGGCTGGGAATTAGTGACGGTTTCACCTAGCTGATTAAAGCCGAGCCAATGAGATGTCGTCTCGGCATTATGGTCGCTGCCTCCCCCGCCTCCCCCCTCTACTCCCTCTTTGTTTCTGGCGGCGGTGAAAAGAACATACATGCCACCATGCTGGTAGTAAAATGCGTCGTTGGCGCTGCGCTGCTATTATCTTGGAGCGAGGAGAGAAGGAGCGTCCAAGGAAGAGGACATCACCTCGCCGCTCCATCTGAGGAGCTGACGCCACACCCCCTCTTTTTCTACCTCTTCTTGCTCCTCCTCTTCCTCATCCTCTTCAACCTCCTTCTCTTCTTCATACTCCTCGTACTCCTCTTCCTCCTCCTCCTGTCAAGCAGGGCTATGTCGTGACTGAAGGTGACTTTCTTTTCAGAGTCGTTAGCTGGAGGAAAGCTAAGCTAAAGTAAGTTAGCTTAACAACAACATAACAGACCTTAAAGGTACTGGTCCATCTGATTTGAGCTAGAGCTTCAGGATCATCTAGACCACCAGGACCATAGGACCATCAGGACCATCAGGACCATCTAGACGACCAGGACCACCAGGACCATCAGGAGAATTAGATTCATTCGTCTTTTGACAATCAGAGGACCAAACTTGGTCAGGATCAAGGATCGGTCCTGATGTTGGGTCCAGTTTGTCCGGTCTTGATCTTGGTTTTGATTGTGGGACCTGTCCAGTTTCAGATCCAGATGAATGCATCATGGGAATTGTAGGCACATTAAGGAATTTTGACATTTGAATCCATTTGAAATTCAAACTGAAACTTGTTATCCTAAAAACTTCTACAAACACAAATCTTGTTTGTGTTCTTTCGTCTTGGTCTACACCAGAGACAGGAGAACCAATCAGAACCCGTAGTGTCTGTGGCCCAGCCCAACAACAGTATCATGAGTCTGCAGTTGAAACACATAAAGCGTTCGGTTTTATAAATACTGGCTGTGGTCTCTCTGAGGCGAAGGCATGACATTCCTGTAGAGCCACAGAGATCTTTCTGAGATCTTACTGGCCTCCCCCAGGTGATTTTAGTCGCCTAAACTTTCCCTTATAGTTTCTCTTCCATCCAGTTCTCACCTCACGCCTTTTGCTCTTAATTAGAGAAAGTTTGAGTCCAATTTGACGAAATCATCAGGTCGAAGCAGATAATGATGAAACGAACTGATGGCTTCTGGTGTGATGACAGTACTAAGACGCCTCATCGCTGGGATCTCAGTGTGAACAGGTAGTCTAATTAAAACTCCACCTACATCGCCATCAGAAGACGTTTTCCAGGATGGACAGAATCATTCCACCTGGTGTGAAAGGGAGGAGTAGCATCACCTCCTCTAAGGGTTATGATGGACGTTATTAGGTAGTTCTTAAAATAGATGACGGAGTAAACCTGTGATGCGTTCTAATGAAACCCTTCAAGTTCTGCTCTGAAAATGACAGTCAAACAAATTAGAACTTCAATGAGCCGCGTGAGTCCGTCCACGCTATCGCTGCACAAGCCAACCTAATTAAAACACACACTCCTGGGCTGACAATGGAGGAGGAAACTACTGCAGGAGGAGCTCGTCGTACATATCTTTACCTCCGATCAGTCATCAAAATGCAGTTCAAGTCCCCATGAGATGCTAAAAGGACTTTTTATCTTTAAATCATGATTAGGACAGATGATGAGTGGAAGTGTAGCTCAATAAATAGATAAAAATAAACAATAAGGTGTCATCGACATATAAAGTTAGTCTGTAAAATGTTTGCTCTTAAAGTAACTGGAGACATGAGTGATTCTAGAAGTAGTCATCGAACTTCCCCTGAATTCATCTGGTAGGACAGAGATCCAAAAAGCACAGAGAGAAGCTTCACATGGACAAACAAGCCAACCTCCAAACCTTTCCTTGCCAAACCCCACCGTGTCCCCCTCCTCCCCTATCCCTCCCCACCTCCCGTCCCTCCCGGAGCGACCCGAGGCGGGGCACAGAAGGTGCGACGCTGCCAAGCACAGCACATGGCTCTGGGTCTGGGGACGACAGAAGTCGAGGTCCCTGCAGGGCCCTTCAGCTTTTACAAGGCTGCACCCCCCACACACACACCCAGCCCCGCCCCCCCACACACACTCCACACACACACACCTCAGGCGGAGGGGACAGCACACAGTCGTCCCCGCAGGACGAGGGAGGCGACGCGACCGTGTCTCCTCTCCACCTCTCCTCCTGCAGGCTACGTCCTCCACATGTGATACAACAGACCGCCTCACGCTGCATTAAACACACACCTCTGAAGGCGTGTCCCCGGCGCCGTGTCCAAACAGGGACACTAGGACACCGTCCAACAGGATGCTTCCACCAGGACGCCGCCCACGTTGAAAGAACCAGTCAGGAAGAGAGGTGTTTTGACTGGACAATAAGGACACAAGTAGGTAAGTCTCACCTAAATAGTCCATTCACACCTGGGGCGTACAGGTGTTCACATTTTATCTGAATCATGCCAGAGTGTGTTTTGTTGCTTGATGGCGCCGCCTCTCTTTGAGATGCTAATTCAAATAGCGACCTTCCACAGGTCTTCTTCTTCATCTTGTTGGGTAAACATTCAGCCCAGGTCACCGTCCACAAAGTAGAGATGATGCCATGGAATACCTGATCCGGAGCGCTTTCCTTCCAGCAGAACACACGTTAATATTTAGTCTTTATATCAACTTTCAAGTCTTTGTGACAGCGGCTTTAAAGAGTCTTTAAACGTCTCGCCGGCGTCCCCGGGGAGCTTTAAAGTCACATCAACCCCTCTTTTATGAGCCCTTCTGAGAGCAGAACGGATGACATTGAGCACGCTGAGATCCAATATTGTGCGAGGCGAGTGTACATAAAGAGCAGCGCTCGTCGGCGCCGCTTATTTGCTCTTACAAGTATTAGTTTTGTATTAGATTCGCCGCTCAATATGGGCTTGTTTTCAACTTCCACTTCCAGGAGAACAAGCGGAGTTCATTAGCTCGCTCATAATCTGCCGATGTGGCGATAAAAAAAAACGTGCGCCCACAAAAAAAGCACAAGCTTCTCCTGACACGCCATTAAAGCGTGATGCATGAGCGTCGGGGGGGGGGACGCTCCGCACGAGTATTTCCAGTTGAAAGGTCAACGGGGAGACATGACAGCGTTAGCGAACGGCACGCCGGACGTTTTCCTGCTCCCTTCCTAGTTAATACCTGTCAGATCCAGCCAGGTGAGGAGGATCGGTTCGGTGAGGCGTCGTCCTTTACAATATTTTAAATGACATAACCTGTTTATCTGTAATAGTCCTTGAGCTGCCTTAACCTCACAATAAAACAGCCGGCTCATTTTTCTCCTGTTTTATCTCCAAAACCAAGTTGTTATCCAGCGCTGGAGTCGCCGTATCTTCCATCACGACCACGTCTAATGGCTTTTAAAGTAGTTACCTGCAAACTCCTGACATTTATTACGAGCGGCGACACAAAGGTCTGCTGATATCAGGAGGCAACATCATTATGAATTATTGTTTGCAGCCAAGGTAGAAAATTGCACTTTGTGGCTCCGTTTCCCCCCATGATAAATCAACCAGTCACTTCTCACATCTCGGACTCTCCAAGCTGCTGAGGCAGGACTTTCCGCCACCCCCCCCCCCCCCATGCTCAATGTTTACCCATTTCCTTCTGCCTTGAAAAAGCTTCCTGCGGCTTGTTTGCTGCAATCGCCGGTTCCAACCATCCCTCAACCACAGATCTCTGCTCATTTCTGGTTATTAGCGTCGGCCTCAGCCGCTGCTTTTCACATGTTTATCCTGACGCTTCCCGGGAAGGTGGAAGACGCGGCGATGGGGAAATAACTAGACAAAGAGAGGCGGCATTTATCAGCGGCTATCAGATCGCTGTTAACACGGTTGCTAGGCTGTTAGCTTTCGGAGAATGAGAGGTGAAGCTGTGGAACTTTATCCCAGACTACATCAGCTCGAGTAAAGTAATCCTCTGTGTGGCGGCGGGGAGATAAGGCCCCCACATTCGCTCAGGAAGAAGTCGTCCGGCAGCGGCGGCGGCGAGCGAAGGGAGGCGATCATCGCTCACCGGGAAGAGCCGGAGTAATACACCGATCTCCTGTCAGAGCCGGGGTCGCGAGCCGGCGAGAGATATGGACCTGGAAGAAGAAAAGAAGAAGAGGAAGAGGAGGATGATGGGAGAGAAGATGAATGGTGTGAGAGAACAGGAAATAATGGAGACAAGAAGGATGGAGGATTGGATGGAAGAATAAAATTAAGAGGAGGAGAAATATGGAGACAAAGTGGAGGAGAGGATGAAAAATATTCATGACGGATTGAAGACATCAGATGAAGATGAAGAAACATAAAATAAACTGCAGGAAAGGGGGAAGAAAAGAGGAAGAGAGGACAAATTGGAGCTGAGGAGGAGGAGGAGAGGGAAAAGATGGATGGGGCGAGTGGAAGGGATGGAAGAGGGAGGAGGAGGAGGAGGAGGAGAAAGCTAATTGGGTGGAAAGAAAAAGAGGAAGAAGAATTTGTAAAAAAGTTTTGAGAAGAAGAAGATCAGCGGCGAGGAGAAGAGGAGCGATGAAGAGCTGAGAGAGGAAACAGGAGGAAGGTGGTGGGAGACTAACTACAAAGAGGGTAATTAACAGAAACTCAAACCTGGCTTCCCTTCACCTGCTTCAAACGGTCGCCGCGGGTTACGAGTGTTACCTTCATGTACTAACAGCGTGTTCGCCCCGGAGTCTTCCTCACCACGGCGAGCTCCACCTTCTGCTGCATTCTGATCAGGCGGCGCTCGGGCCCGATTAGGACCATTAATATTAAAAGGCTTGGCAGCTTCCCTCCGCTGATCAGAGAAGGCGGCTGACGGCTTCCCAGCGTGGCGCCACACCTTGCTGTAGGTGAATGTCAGGTTTGATTACAGGCAGATGAAGGGCCCGCCGCCGCCGCCGCCGCTGCTCCTCATACAGGATAAGCTGCGTAAGCGCTGGATGATTATTCCCTGTCAGACATCATCAAGAGGTGATGCTAAGAGGCTCCACAGCCGGGCGCTTCCTGTAAAACGCGCCTCAGACTGTCAGGTATGATGTCACCCAGTGGGAGGGGCCAGGGCGCGGTGTACCCGATGACCATTTGTGGTTTTAGCAGCTAGACTGTAAGCATTTGCTTCCAACAACAACTTAATTACATGTGGGAGCTAGCTGTTAGCTCCTACATTAATCAGAGCATGATTTCGCTCGTTTGCGGCGTGTCAATATGGCTGCCAACGGGTCCATCGCGTCCTCTCAGGGGTCTGTTCACTGCCTGTCCGGCGTGATGCAGAGCAGTTTATTGGCCGACGGCATCCACAGGCGTTTCCACGGTGATGGTTGAAGGCGGATGAAGGCTGAAAGGTGGAAGAGTAGCATCGGTGAGGGAGGAGGAGCCAGTTACACTCATCTGTAACACGTTTGACGCTGAATCAGCTTCACGTGAGCTGCTCTGATTGGTGGAAATTTTGAAATCCAGGATGTTTTATGTCTGAGCAGGATTTAACTTGTTTCTGGATAATTCTATCTGGCTCCGCCCCTTCCCGCTGCCTCCTCCAACCACAGGAGTCGGTGACATCTAGGGTCACCGTTTCCCTGGGAGGAGCGTCCAGGATATTGGGTTAATGGTCATTTCGGAGCGGATTAGCACTGCCTCCACCTGAGCTGCACCAGTAATTACTCTAACATGACGGCTTGTGTTGCATCGCCGCCGTTAATCATGCGCCATCAAAGCCCGGCTCCTCCGAGAGCCAATCAGGAATCAGATAGCTCAGGGAGCAAAGAAAACAAGGCCCAGCAAGAGAGGTGTCTGGCCACGGTAACCAACCTCATCCATCTTCCTCTCAGCAAGGGGACCATGCGACCCTTGACCCCAGCGGAGAGATGCAGCATCCATCACAACCTGTTAGGTAATGTGGTTAACTACCTACTTCCTCTGTCAGGGCCGCCGCTGCAGGGGTTTGTGGGGCTCTTTGTCTCCAGCGGCGCAACACAAAGGAGCTTTTTTTTTTTCTTCTTGTGGCGTGACAAAGAGACGGAGTCGTTATTAAGTGATCTGTGGTTGCAGGTGAAAAAATGAGAGCAGTCCATCAACCGGGTGCTTTGGCGTCTGAGATGTTTACTCCTCCCTCTGAGGCTGCGGTGCCGCCGCTGTCGTCGGAGGTGTTGGATGGCCTGTCGGGCGTGGATGTGAACGCCGGCATCACAAAGACGATGAAGCACCTCTCTTCCAGAATTGATTTGTGTGTGTGCGTGTGTGTTGTTGTAAATTCTTAAAACCCATGTGGCTGCGCTGTAATCATTTCCAGCCTGTGATTTACAAATGAACTTAAAACTGCGAGTCAAACGCGGCGAAACGATGGAGCGTAAATTCTTTTTAAAAACTGTATCAAGCTAAATCTCAACACTCCTGCTTCCTAAAACTACACATCCGTCTCTGGCGGGCTTTCAGTTGATCGATTTTTAGTTGAATGGTCAATCAGGAGGATCAAGAATTCCACTTCCTGCTCAGTGAGGAAGTGAGCGCTGCGCCATCGCTCCCCGCTAGCTCGGCAGCAGGGCGATGCTACTGTATGCAGAGAGGACCTAATTGATTGTGTGCTGTTTCAGTGGCTTAGCATCTGGCACTGGTGATAATCCCCCTTCTGTCCTGCATCCGTCGGATGTATTGATGAAGCACTCCAGGGCTGTAGTGCTGCGTTTACCCGCCACATTAGCCCATTAGCCCCGGTGAGGAGAGACTCTCTACCTGGAGAGACGAGAACGAAACACCGTCTGCACAGACGGAGTTTGGGTTCCACCCAGGAAGTGCATGCAGGATCTCGCAAACACGTGAAACTCTAGAAACATACATGTGGTTAAAACGGATCCTCTTCACGTTCCAACGCCATTATCTTTCTATAGATTTCTCTAAATCGCCGTGGTGATGCAGGGGTTATGTGCGCTGGGGGGCATCTTGCGCTGAAGTGTTGTGGAATTACCTCCAGTCGGGGGAGTCTTTGCTGTTCGCTGTATCAATAAACCACCACCTAAGGCCCTTCAGGAATCCGCAGACTCCACTTGATCTGTGGTGCGGAGACCATTAGGACCAGGTGTATTGATGGCGCTGCGTCGCCGCTGCCCGGCTCGCCTGGCGTGAAGCAGCCTCCGTGTCGGGACGACACTTGTTCGCCGTGTGTGTCCAATGCTGAGACGCCTGTCGGCGCATGCGCTCGTCGTCAGCCTCCATCCCATTGGGTGTAGTTCGGGGCCTCGGGCAGATGGGATACATGCAGAAGGAAGAAGAGGGGGAGGGCGTTCCAAGGGGCGATGTGGGTGTATGCCCATCCGTGCATTCAACACGCCGTCCAGAGAGCCCTTCGCAAACTGCCCACACTTCATTAGGATGCCAGGATAATGGCCAACAAGCAAGTGGTGTGACACCCCATTTCCTGTGCAGCGAGCTCTCCAACCGCGACAGATGTCAACAGATCTGCCGCCGTCACGACCAGGAGGCCCCTCCACTTCCTGCCCGCATGGTCGATCCGCCGTCCCACCACGCGGTCCCATTCGCCATGATGCTCCTCCCCGTTTAGTTTCCTTTTTTACCTTAATAACCCAAGAATCATTGCGTTCGCCTCCTCACCGCTTCCGCCTCCCCAAAAACCCAAACGACGCGTCCGTGGACAAACAAACAGATGCTTCAGTGGCTGTTAGGTGTCCTCAGCGGAGACGCGGTTGATGGCGGCAGCGGGGGCGGCCATCGGGGGACGCCGCCGCCGTTTGAAAAGGTGTTATTATGTTTCTGCCGGTGGAATAACGGCGAGCCAGATTTAGAGTGCTGTCACATCAGGAGAGGGAGCAGGGGCCGCGAACCGAGGCTAATGGAGGCAAAACTACCTCCAGCTCCGGCCCCTGCTGTCCAAAAACGGGCTTTTAGAGGGAAAACACAGGCCACCTCTCGGCGCGCACGCAACACGATACGTCAATACGAGAGGCAATCTAATCCCCCTCATTTGAATATGCATCCTCCAAAAACGTGCCCTCGCCTCCGTCTTGAACCCCGACCAGATTTCAGGACCGTGGGGGGAGGAAATCGTTGTGCATTTCCTGACAAATCGAGTTAAACGGACATTAAGCGGGGCTTTAAGAAAACAAATGGGCGTCTTTATCACAGGTGGACTCTTGATGGCGTAATGGGAGCCGATCGTATCCCCGGCTAATGGCTTGACAGGATGCATTAAGGTTTGTGCGTGGAGGAGCGCCGAACGGGGGGGCCAGGCAGGGCGGTGGGACGCGAACCCGTCGAGAGCTCGCGCGGCCCCTCTTTGTGCAAGGAAGCAGATGTTTGTGCGGACGGCGGACTGGCAGACGGGGGCCGGCAGCAGATGCCTGTCCCGCTGCCAAGGTTCCGATTTGTACAGACGGTACATGTCCAGGCAGAGCCCCCCACCACCACCTCGTCCTCCTCCTCCTGCCTCCGCCATAGGTGCCCCTCCAGCTCCAACACTCCCTTTCGTCTGCCTCGCCCTTCTGCTTTAACACCGACCTTTTTATTTATTCATCTACTAGTTTAATTATTTACTTGTTCCACCTCTCGTTTGGCCATTTAACACCTCGCCTGGGGGCAGGGGGAGATGGAGCCCCGCCTCCACGACAGGTGACCGCCCACTTCATTTGTCGGAAAAAATGAAAGCCACTGCTTTTCACGTCAAATTCACACCTTTAATATCTTCTTCTTCTGTGGTTTTGCGCGTCGGAGCAAAGACTCAATCTGCATGTACGAGACGCTTCGCCGGCATCTGTAATCCCTCCGCTCGTCATCCCCCAACATGACGGGGGATCACAGGCTCGCCACTGACGCCCCCCTCTAGTTTTGGACTTGAATAGGTAACTTTTTGCCTTTTGTCCTCCTCCCCCATCGCCTTTGGAAGGCAAGCTCATCTTTGCGAAGGTACAGCTTGTTTTATTAACTTCAAAAGCGCCCAGGGGAGACGGCGGTGATCAAATTCCCCTCTAATTAAAATGAACCTGGGTGGAGGATGTTGCGCTGTTTAATATGTACGGAACGCCGCTGATTGAACAAAGCGGCTCCTCCTTTTGTTGGCCCTGATAATGCCAGCCCTGCCGAGACTCCAACGTGGGCTGAATGAGCGTACCTTTGGAGCGTCCCAGCGTTCCGGGTGATGTCCTCATCGCAGGCGGATGTGAGGCTGATGCCAAACACGGCCGACCGATCCCCCCGCCTCACCTCGCCTTTAATTTGGAGGGTGATTGATGGACCTGGAGGCGATATTTCGAAGTGTTGGGCTCCTGTCTAGGTTAGCTCCTCCGCCCTTTACCCAGGCGCTGCTTGGCAACCCTTCCTTCGTCCTTGCCTCTCAGGACTCTGAAACTTCCTTGGAGTTCACTTGCAGTGATGTTTTATTCGGAGAAGCTGGAGGTCAAATTTGGGTAGATGATTTCCAGCAGCGTTGATGTTAGGAACCAGAAACAGATCTTGTTCCGAAGGGATCAGAACAACTGGGTTGGTTGGCAGATATCAGCAGCTGGACTGTTACTGTTGGAAAAACAAACCCACGTAAAAACTTTTCTCCAGCTTCAGGTTCCGACTCAGATCCAGATCCAATGGTGATCAATAACTCTGATCCAACCTGGATGTTTAATGTTTAATGCCGCGCATACAGAAGTTGCCAGACACCAGGATGTCTCCAATAATCAATAAATATATCTAAGATCGGTCAGATATCAGCAGGACGGCTACAATAATCAATAAATACATCTGTGATCAGTCCAGATATCACTAGGATGTTTCTGATAATCAATAAATATATCTGTGATCTGTCAGATATCAGCAGGGCGTCTACAATAATCAATAATTGTATCTGTGTTTGGTCCAAATATCACCAGGATGGTTCCAATAATCAATAGATACATCTGTGATTGGTCCAAATAGCAGCAGGACATCTATAATAATCAATAAATATATCTGTTATCTCTACATGTGGCAGAAGGACACCAAATCATTCACATTCAGCTTTTTTTATTGATTGATTTATTGATTGATTTGAACTTCCTGCCGTCCATTTGACCTCTCTTGACCTTCATCTCTGGAGGGAACGGCGTCCGGCGAACAGATTGGACGTTCCGTCCTCGTCCCAGGTCGTGCTCTCCCTCCACCCCCCATTTTGGACGGACCCTCCTGACTGTGAACATTTGTTAAATGTGCATCACATGATGGTGTCCCCGCTCGCCATTGGCTGAGGGAGGGTGGCGGCTGTAACGGCCGTCCCCCCCTGCTGTCGGGGTCTGGAGCAGGTAGCTCCACTCCATTAAACAAACTCTGTGGCCCCTCACTTTTATTTGACATTTTATTTGGCTGTGACAAACGAGCAGCAGTTGGATTATAACATAATTTGTCTCCTCTTTATTACCGGCACAAAGGACACCATTCATTAATTATTCTGCCGTTGCCGCTCAACACTAACTGGAAAGGTCCCTCTTTGGACAGATGGCGAGGACAATGTTATTTATATCAATCAGTCCAAAATGTTCAGCGAGGATTACTATTCCTTGGACCGCTTTGATTTATGTCCCACACCTCGCCCCGTACCCCACCTCACGGCCCCGGCAGGGGCAAGTTAATCCACCGGGGCTGGAGAACAGCCCCCGGGGCGGGAGGTGTTTATCCTCACGTCTGGCTTGTTGTCCTGTCGGAGGCTTTTAAAAACCACGTCTTATCTTCAAACCCGGAAGATAAACTTTAACAAGGCTAAAAAAAGAGCACCACACAAATCAGATTTAATTAATAAAGTTAAACCAGACGCGTCAATAACCGTAAAGATAACTAACATAATCAATGAGGTCTGGATTGTTCGTTTTCTGATTTCTGACTGGTTCCCACTGCACCTGTCAAGCGTTTCCTGCCCCGCCCGGTTGAGATGTACCTACATTATGCAGGTGGTTGTTAGCTCAGCCTCAGAGCTGCAGTATAATGAATCCAACACGCCTGAAACAGGCAGGTCTGCCCCCCGACGCCGCCTCCAACAACTCATCATTACCTTTCTTCTCCGCATGCTAACCGGTCCCAGAGGTAGCCGCCGCCGCCGTTTACGTGCGTAGAAAGAGAGAAAATATATTTTGTAATGAATGCCATTTATGAAGTAATTAGTTTTATGCAAACTAGTGAAGATGAAAGCAGAAATCTTTATAAATTATGAATCATGTTATAAGTTATCGGGGTGCTTATCATCCAGATAGCGCACCTCCCTGTTAATTAAAAATGTTCAGAGTCAGACGAAGATAGTTTCTCATCAGGTACTCAGAAAACCCATTCTGGGGGGAGGCTTTTGTTCCTCACAATCTAGATTGGAGGTAAACAGCAATAAGGGCGTGGCACCAGGAGGTGAGAGAGGGGACAGGTCGGACTCCACGTCCTCCCAAACGTGGACCGGGAGAGTCTCGGCAGGGCCCCCTTGATGGCCCCCTGGCTCGGCGTGAGGGCGCCCAGGCGCTACAGCAACACTCATAAAAACTCAATTCATCAAGAAGAGCGTAATTTGCTCCGAAACGGAAAGCGCCACAAAAGGGGGCGAGCTTGTCAGCGAGACAGGTGGCTGGAGATCTCGCTCTGATACTGAGCGATATGAATAATAGATTCTGCTAAATGTACGCCAGGACCCGGGCTGTAAACACAGCTGCCTCCTTTCCCTTCCAAAAGAACAGCTTGGCTGGATGAGAAGCCCAAGCGCTCTGCCTCCACCTGAGGACGGGGGGGGGGGGGGGGCGCGATTAACTAATCAAATGCATGGGCTAAATAGGAGGCAAGGAGAGAAAGAGGAGGCAGACAAAAGGAAAGGGGGGATGTCAAGTTTGCCCTCGCTGATCCGGCTGGAGCAGCACAAAGGATGCTGGGTAACGGAAGTAGAGGTCCAATCGATGTTGCCCCCCCATACCTGAAACAGAAGGATTCATCAAACGGGAAATGGTGCAGACACTAAATTAAAAAGGGCCGACATTTTTAGTGTCCGTATTTGTTTCCTCACCTGAATGGGGCGGGACTTGGGTCAAGACTCTCTGTTTTGCGTCAGAGCCTGTGAGGTGGTGGTGGGGGGGGGGACTTGATGATGTCACACATCATGGCGTTTCTCTCACAAACGCGTTCACCCTTTTATTTTTACACCGGCGACTCGCAGCAGACGACATGTGATGTAATTTTCCCGCGCCAACGCCACCACCACCACCACCCACTCGCCGACACTCCATCGGCGGCTGCTCGTCTGCACATTTGATGACTCCCCAGATGAAGTTTAGGAGGGTTTTGTGCAGCCGAAGGTAATTAATTCTTCAATTAAAATGTTGTTCAACATTTTTAATGAGTAATTGGCACCGGGGACTGGCTTCAGAACTATGTTTAAGCAGACAGGAGACACAGGCGCCTCAAAGTTCTCGGGTTCTGCAAATCTGTTCCTTGACCCACTTTCCCTCCCCGCCCCCCATCCTTCGTATCGCAGCACAGGAATATAAATAAAGAATCAAACGTGAAGGGTCTCTTGGCGCAGACGACGTGTCCTTCATCTCAGGTGACGACTGCTTCGTTTGGCTCGGTGCGCCCTAATTAGGCCGCGAGACAGCGGCGCGGTGAAATATGACATCACAGCGTGGCGACGACATCCACTTAACCTGATTCCACTTCAGCGTGAACAAAGACCAGGATGGAGCGGAGCATGTTTCATTCATGGCCAACATCAAAACCGTCAGCCTATGGGAAGTCTTCCTCATCTGGAACCGCCCCCCAAAGAGTCCCACCTGCTGCCGTATTTGAGGAACCCTTTAAGTCCCGCCCATTATTGGAGCAAATTCCCCCAAAAAATTAGACAGGCCTCTTCTCTGTCTGTTTTTAAATCTCTTGTGAAAACCTACCTCTTCTCCTTGGCTTTTAACATTTAGATAGACACTGGATTTTATTTTATTTTATCTTATTTTTATTGCTCTGACTGTATGGCTTTTGCTTTTATCCATGTTTTATGTTTTTAATTAATTTATTTTACTTACAATATTTGAGGCATTTTTGTCTTTTATTTATAATGTTTGTTCTTTTTATTTATTTGTCTATACAGCACTTTGGTCGACTGTAGTTGTTGTAAAGTGCTCAACAAATAAAGATTGGATTGGATTGGATTGGAAAAAATTAAGTCATTCTTCATCTGGCCAATCAGAGCCAGCGGTTCCCAGGGTTCTTTACTCTTCATGGGTCAAGATTCTCCCATAATGCTCCTAGTTTCCAAAAGTCGAACAGATGAAGACGACTGGGGAAACTTAATGTCGTTTTCATTCTCTTAAAGTCACTTTTAATCCCTAAAAAGTTTCAAACGCGGCCAGTTGGAGAACAAACGCTGCTGAAGGACTCCTCTTCCTCGTCGGCGGGACGAAGAGCGTTCTGTTGTGTATTCATGAGCTGCAGCGTTAGCTCATCATGACGCTAGTTCAGGGAGCCTCAGTTCATTACGGCTCTGCACTCCGTAGGTTCCTGGCATTGTTCTCTCAATTAGAGACTTGTAAATGTGTTGCTTGCTTAATCACCCAAAAACTGGCCCCTAGGACTTCCCCCTTATGCCCCCACCCCCCCATTAAGAGGGGCCATCAAAACAAAAGATCTGCCTCTAATGACAATAATCCGTCACTTGTGTCACAACCGGGCCAAACGTGTATCTTAAATGAGCGATGATGGATTCCGTGTCAGAGAGCTGTGTTACCGGTGATGGATGCCGGGCAGGCCTACGCCAACCCCGACCTAGGGGGCCCGCCGCCGCCGCCGCCGCCGTCAGCGCCGACCCGTCCCAGACGAGTCTCAGTTCATCCACCGTCTCTGGAAATCAGATGGCGCTCGTGGCGCTGAGAGAAACGAGGGCTTTTCCAAACAAACTCGTTAGCACAATTAGCACTGGTTTCTCGTCAGCGCCTCCACCCCCCACCCCCCCCCCAGGAGCGCTGATGAAGTTTGACTCCGTGCCGGAGTGGAGACAGCGTCTCCAGCCCGGGTGGTCTGGGGCGATGAGTAACGTGAACCATGTGCAGAATGTTTCACCAGCGCCGAGTTGGGCTGTGTCCTTACCTATGCAGGTGACAGCTACTTCCCCATGAGCTACTTCCCCGCCCCGTGACCTTTAACCTTTGGCTCCATGATGGAGCTGGATATGTAAATGTTGTCCATGTGAGCCATGTAAATGAAGCCATGTGGGTGCAGCACCGACACGCCAACCCTCCAACCTTGTGTTCTTGTTAATTATATGTGGATCCAGTCTATTCCCCTGATGGGCCGGTGTATTTAAAGAAAGCAGAGACCTTCAAACACTTCTCCTCTCAGGGATCTCATACTTAACAGGAGATCCGCTCTTAAGGGAGCCTCCTCTGGGTCCCCCTGGCTGGAAGGAGCCAATCGCAGCCGCCGTCGCGCCAACGCCGCCCCAGCACCCCGGCTCATTACATATATTTGAAGAGCTGAGGAAGGTTTCTACGTTCAACATTCAAGGCTGCAAAACTCTTATTTGAATTGCAAACAACCTGGAAATATCACTTTGAGGTTTTCATCTGTTTCCACTGTGTGCTAACGCGGCTACGAGACACTTTAATTAGATTAACCTGTTTATTCAAACATTTACATAGAATGTGTGAACAGTGTGGGGGGGTTCAGGGTGTTACCAGGGCGATACACCCAACAACGGAACATCAGGAGAACACGGTCTGAAGTAAGACCGCTAATGATGAACATAATCAAGCTACGCTGACATGCATGTGTTGGTTTTTCAGCCAATAGCATCTTTGCGTGACGATGACATCACCAGTCAATGGGTTGATGCCTCCAGAGCCTCAGCATTAGGGAACAGGTGTGATGAAGAAGGCGTCAGTGGAGGACGTCCAATCAGAGGTGAGCCTCCCTCATTAGTATGCAGATGTTTAAATCAGGCTTTCTTGGCCCCTCCCCTCAAAACCGCTCCATATAGCCTAGCTAGCTGTGTAGCTTCAGCGTAATGTAGCTTAACTGTTTTCCGAAACGCTAACTTCGCAGGAACCCGTCTGCGTGGAGCAGGAAGTGCTTCCACACCTCCGTCGGTAATTAAAAGCATTTCAGACGAGGCTCTCAGCCGCATTAGCAAGTGACAGGTAATAAAGCAGATCGCTTAATTGCAAATGAATGCACACCCCCGTTCCATTAGGCATAAATAATTTGGCCACTTGGGTATGTGCTTCCCAAATTACATATTCTTTTTGTGTCTCAAATTACCTATTCTTTCTGATGTTGCCGTTAGTTGATTAGCGAGCTGCGCGGCTAGCCATTGGCTTTCTGCAGGTTCTCAGCCTGTTTTTCGTTCTTCGTTCGGGAGCGGATCGGCCTGCGCCGGTGCGCCGGTGCTGGTTGTTTGTATTGTGCGCCGCGGCGGCCCGCTCTTTCTAAGTGGCACACGCCGTAATTTATGCAGTTATTCCCAACTTTTGGTGCGATCCTGCCGGAGCTTTTATTCTCACACCTTGCACAGTTTTTTGCTCGGGGATGCGGGATGAATATTCAACGAGGCTGCGGCGGGCTTTTGTTTTCATCAGCCGCTCACATATAGCCGCTACGTAAAGCGCACTTTTCCACTTTCATGAAAGATTCATTGTCCTTGCGTGATTCTAATATACATAAACATTTTCCAGACAAAGGGTGTTTGTTGCTGTTGCTTCTTCGCTGCTGTTTGCACGCGATCCCGGTGATCTTCACGTTAAAGTGTCCTCCTCTCTTGATCTCATTAGAAGTGGTTTTTTTTGGCGCCGAGTGTGAACTAAACGACCTGTAAATGTAGAGCAAAGACGGGTTTCCTCATACATGCATATTATCATCTAAATCCCCGATGACTTTATCAATTTTTAATTTTAAACAGCCCTATTTTTAAAATTCATGGGAATCTTCTGCTGTTTCTGTACATGAGGGTCTCAAGAAGCCTGATGAGTTTCATTTTCCACCTCTGTGCACATCTCGACACACGTTAGGATAATCAAAGCGTTTGATTTTCTTTCTCTTGATTCTGCAAATAGCTCAGAATTAGCCGCAGCCTTGTCATTCAGAGACGTTAGCATTAGCCGTGAGCCTCTTTTTCCCCGTTCTGGGAGTTCCTCACCAGAGACTCGAGGCCGTCGGCTCACCTCTCCGCTGAGATGACGTTACGTTACAGCCGCCGCCGGTGGAACACCAAGACGAAGTTCTCGGCGGGTTGGAGTTAAATTAAACGCAACGGATCCACGTAGCACCGGAGAAGAACAAGAAGTTCTGGACCGAAGCGTTTGGGTCCGATCCAAGCTGGATGTCAGAGAGATGTGAATTTAAAAGTACTTTCCAATCATTTTTGTTTGTCATCTTCCTCTTCGTCATCCCGTCGTCGGAGCTTTGTTTTCACACTTCATTTAAATTCCCAACTCTCCGAAAGCGCATCCTGTTTGGAGACGATGAAATGTCACGGTAGTAAAGGCTTCCCATGCACATTTATCTCCTCCTAAAAATGCAGCGAGACTTTCACCCGTCTAACTCCCAGGAGGAGGTGTGATGGTGACCAGACCTCCCTCCTGTCCCTCTCTCGCCCCCCCGTCGAGCGAGCCGACATGGCGTCCCCAGGTTGCGACAGCCCTAATTAAAATGTCCTTCCTCATTATCATCGATTGCCCCGCACATTTTGGAAAACAACTGCAGCGCCGAGTTCTGGCAGCAGCGGCGACGGCCGCCAAATATAGACATGTGACGGTGGTCTTTAGCCCCCGTCAGATGGTCCCCGGTCGGACATGAGAGCGAGGAAAGTGGGGCAGCAGCCGAGCCTCCCCAGCGGACGCTGGACGGCGGCGCACAAACACACACTTAAACACACACACTAGAGCGCAGATGGCCGGTGCCCCATTCCAGGGTTCATCAGCCACTAGAAGACAAACAAAACTTCCAGTCATTATGGGATGATTTATTCATTAACCAGCGTGTGCTGTCACCAAGTTTGTCACTCAGACAATCTGTGACAAGATTTCTGGGCGCTCTGCAGAATGCAACCACAGATCCCAACTCCAGTTGGTCTGGGTTCCAGTCCCGTTGTCCTGCTGGGATCCCCCTTGGAGCCTCCTCAGACATCCTCCCGGGTCAGGTCGGGGTCGCTGGCCTCTGGATTTTGGCAGTAAGAATTCCACTTCCTGTTTTGCTGCTACACATTTAGTTGGACTGATCCGATCGGAATTTATCGACTTCTGCCGATTGCATTAAACTCCATCCTCGTCCTCCTCCTCTTTCCTGGGTCGTCGTGTGGAGAAATATTCCTCCTCCGATTCCGATGGCCTGTCATTGACCTGAAGGCATAGTTTTAATGTATCTCAGGACCGGCAAAAGGCTCCAACATGTTGGCATCAATCATTCATCAGCCAATGTGGGCACAGAAACACTGTCGGCCCATAAATGATTCATGGGAACATATTGCCTCCATGAACCTTTTCTCCCTTCTTTTAGACATTATTTTCGAGGATCCTGCACAGTTCATGCTGCAGGGAGGCCCACGTCGATTCAGGTTTGTGTTTGACGGACAGATGGACGGATGAATGGACAGACCGAGTCGGACGTCTCCCGTCAGAGGAGGCACGCTGCCGGCTGGCGATGGAGGATGGAGGGGAGCATCTGCCGGCCGGTTTTGAGGAGCAGCCATGGTTTCTGTGTATGAGGACGTCCCCCGACGCCGTTGCCGTGCCAACGGGTCACAGACGGTTCAGCGTATCATCACCTAAAAGAGGCGGGACCATCCTCCAAAGAGCCCAAGTTAATGTCGCCATCTCTCTTCTCCAGCATGTCGTCTTGACGATGATGCTGATGATGACGATGCTCACACGCTTTAAACTCATTTTCTCCGAGGGTCAGCATAATTGCTGTCCTCAAAGGGCCAGATGTAACTAATAAATGTAACTACATGTAACTCAATGTAATGTAAAATAATTATAAAATAAATGTAACTACTCCTTAATGTTACATAACTCTGTTATAACATAAATCCTTTTAATTTGTCAGAGTATTAAACACACAGAACTCCATCAGTCAAGGATTAAACTGTCCAAGAAAAATAACTTCAAACACAAGTTAGTACATCAACTTTGTTCAAAACGTTTTTGTCAGAGTTAAAATGGGCTGAATTACTGCATTGTGGGAAATGTAGTTTTTGGCCAAAGCCACTTTTGACCCATTTATTTTTAGACACTGACCTTTTTTGCTCCAGCGGGCCACATATAATGATGTGGCGGTCCACATTTGGCCCTCGGGCCTTGAGTTTGACACATGTGTCACCGGTACCTGTCCGATGTCACCTGTTCACAAAAAGAATGTAGGATTTGTGTCATGTAAACGTAACTGAGGTGAACCTTCAGAAAATACAATTCTTGTGGTTCTTAAAGCGTTTTTGACTCCCCTTCAACACGGGGGCTGATTAGAAACGGGCCTTTAGGGGTGAGAGCGGCGCCCCAGCCAGCGTCTCCCCCTCCCTCCCTGCTGGTTATCTACAGAGAGCCAAAGAAACCAGAGCAGCGCAGCCCATTTGACCACGGGGGAGGCCTGTCAATGGCCCAGATAGTTCTGCTCATTTCCCCCTGTTGACTGTGCTGCTGATGCCTTTTACATATTCAGAGAGGGGAATGGAATATGAAGGGACTCCCTTTGTTCCGCCAGCGCGTGCCAGATCGGGGGCAAGGGGCCGCGTTTCCCCCCCTTTCGCCGACTCGCCTTGAAGTCCGAAGGTATACGCCTGAAACACCGCGGAGAGAAGAGTAAACAGGATTAGCGTTATCGGACACACGTGTAAAGGAATGCGAGCTGGAAACACGTGACGGCGTGGCGGTACCAGCCCGATGGAACAATAACGCTATCCTGTTGCTATCGGATACGGTTCCGCTCGGACCACGAAGAGTGTGAAGAAGCATTTTTTTAATCGAAGCAGTCAAGCGTGATTCTGAATGAATGATAATTGACCTAAATGCTCCTCTTCTGCGGAGGCGGTGACGACGGCTCATAACGCCGCAAAGGCGCCAATGCTTCAACTCCCAGTAAACAGGCCATCAGTTAAAATTAAAAAAAATAAAAAAAGACATCAGCGAGATGAGCGTCTCTCCCCCTGCGGCGTGTGAAGAATGAACGTGATTTTCTGAAACTTGTTTCCGCGTGTTTTCTGAATCAAACCCCTCCCCCTTCCCCTTAAATACAGGCGGGCGGATGGCGCTTATTTAAAAAACATCATCTCCTCCACGCCGAGTTTCAGGAAGTTGATTTATAGACGGTGCTCGTGGAGTTAATTGCGGTGCGCGACACCAATCAGTCTTTAGGGAGATTTGTAAGGCGAGCGCAGATTAAATCGACCCCCAGCACAAACAAACAAACAAACATATTCATATCTCCCGTATTTATTTGTCAATGTTTTAGATTGCGGGCCCTGCCTCTGAGATTGCCCTTTTTTTTTTTTTTTTCCTACCGCAGATTCAATAAGTTGACAGAAACATTGTCAACGCCGGGGTGTCGCTTTATATCCACGCCGCCAACAAATCTGTCTTTGAGAAAATGGAAATGTATGTGTTAAGCACACCCGAGTGACGCCCCCCTCGCAGCACCCGTCCTCGTCGGATGGAGAGTCGCTCCTCCGCCCAAATGATCGCAGTGGAGCTCGGAAGCATTCGTCTTGATTATAGAGACAGAAATGCTTTGATAATGATCTGCAGGAGACGAGGAGTCGTCACAAGTTTGTCAAAAAACACTAAATGTCAAATCCCCGCTGGTGGTATCTAACTATCTGGTGTTGTGACACAGGCTGTCACACACACGCACACGCACACACACGCACTCCCCGCCCCTCCCAGGCTCGGCCAATGAGACGGATGCCTCTTGTTGCCTCCTCACGGTGTTGTACAGAGAGATGGAATGGAGAGCATGCAGCTGCAGACCAACAACAGCAGCAGTGTGTGTGTGTGTGTGTGTGTGTGTGTGCGCGCACGTGTGTGTGTGTGTGTGTGTGTGTGTGTGTGTGTGTGTGTGTGTGTGTGTGTGTGTGTGTGTGTGTGCAGTAAAATGGAAAACAGGATTCAGATCATTTGTTTCGAAGCTGTCAGCTGTTTGTGTCGTAAACGGTCACGTCTGCTTAACGCGGTTCTATCAGGGGTTTGAAGTCGTCGCTCATTATGGGATGGATTCCTTTGTTTATTTGTTTGTTTGTTTGTTTGTTTGTGTGGATTACACAATAACTGACAATTAGATTATTATGAAACTTCCATCTTTCCTGGAGGGATCCTGTAAAAGTTCCATGCAGACAGGGATAAAGGGGCGGATCCCGTTGACATCATCGTGACGACATCACTGCGTCAGATCAACCTCTTGCCAAATGATGTCATCCCACCGCCGTCAAGAAATCCAGTTGAAGGACTGAAAATCAGCCTTTAATTATATCTCAACGATGACAACACTGCTGCTTCTCACTGTGATTGGCCCATTTATCTGTCATATGGAAATATTTACCTGATCCCAAACACACGCGCACACACACACACACACACACACACACACACACACATAGGTATCTGTCGGTTCAGGAGTCGATGGCGCTCTTACATGTGGGTTGGCAGGTACTAAACGGTGAGGGAGTGGCTTCCCCTTTGAAATGCAAATGAGCGTGAAGCGAGTGTGTGAACGGATGTGGTTCACAGCCGGGCAGACGCCGCGTATGCGTGTTCGTGTGCGGCGCTCTAAATCAACCGCCGGCTGACCTTTTAAAGGTGCCGACACCATTTACAGGATCCAGTTCATTACTGGGCAGCGGAAGCGTTTGGTTTGGACACGTCGGATCACAACAGGAGGACGAGGAGGAGGAGGAGGAGTTACACTCCCCACATATGGCCGGACGATCCATCCGCCGCCGCCTCCACCGCCGCAGTCAGCCTTACCCGGCTTCCCGCAGAGCGGGAGGCGGGAACGTGGACGGAGGCTCCGTTTGGCTGACGTCCAACGTCTGTCTGGAGTCTTCTGGGAGAACAAGAGGAGAAATGGAACAACTGGTTTTAATGAAACAATTACAAGACACTAATTATTATGTTAATGTTTTGCTACTATCATCAGCCACCGCTAACAGCCTCCTGCACCTAGAGGTTCAGAGCTGTGTGTGTGTGTGTGTGTGTGTGTGTGTGTGTGTGTGTGTGTGTGTGTGTGTGTGTGTGTGTGTGTTCTCAGCTAGGTAGGAAGGACATTTTTCAGTAGGCAGCTGTGTGTACGGCAGGAGAGTGCTGAAATGTAAAAAGGCCCACAAAGCGCCGGCTGTTGTCATTGAATGTCAGGTACATTAATTCCCATAATGCTCAGCGCAAATAAATTAGCAGCAGGGTTGCCAGTGATTCAAAGCCATCAGTTTTAGGTGTGTGTGTGTGTGTGGGAGGTGGGTGTGAGGAGGTAGAGGGGGAGGGTGGGGGGCTCAGGGGACAGGCCTGGAGGCGAGAGCACACACACACGAGGAACACATACACACACACACACAAGCAAATAAACACATGCATCACGCAGACGCATGAGCACACACATGTAAACACATGCATCACGGGGGCTGCTGTGCCTACACACACACACACACACACACAAGCCTTTGTTAAAGCTGCTGTTGTTCATTGAAGGGGGGATTCCACCTTTCTGGTGAAGCAAACAAGTTTGATGCTACCGCTAACGCTAACTGGGCAGCTCTCTTTTCTGACCTTTACTTCCCATTGGTCGGATCTTTATTTAGACTGAAACCAGGACAATACAATTTATCAAAATTAATTATGTTTAGTTTTGGTGAGAAAAATAAGACATTTCATCTTGAACATTTTCTTGGTCACAGTTTTATCTCATAATTGATCGATTCAACAATTTGTGTCGTGGGAACACGTTCAAACATGTTCTCAAAAATTCTTCTATTATTTAAGCAGAAAATCTTCTTTCGTTGAGCTTTCAAATGAACCTGTTTCCTGTAAATATCAACCTTGTGCTTTGAGACTAGAATAGAATCATGAAAAATTAAATTCAAGAAATAAGGTTAATTTTTATTAGAACAGTTTATTATCAGTTTCTCTTTTATCTTTGATGACATAACCAAATTTCTTAATGAGTAGAACATTCAAAAATCATTTGATTTGATTATATCTGTGCCTCTGATGCGTTCATTTAAATAAAGACTTTATTGATAAAGCCCGACATAACACAGGATCAGATCTCCAGGTCTCTTTGCGGGGGCGTTGACCCCCAGCGTTAGCTTTAGCTCTTGTTTGCCTGCCGTTTGTGGCCATCCTGCTTTCAGGCAGGTCTGTCTTTGTCCCGGTTCTCGGTGGGACTACCTGCCTGAATGATGGCTCAAAGGAAGCGCCCACAATGTTCAGGACTTCTGCCATAAGTCAGTGAAAGAGGTGATTCATCAGCAGTGGGCACGAGGTCTTGGCTCGCGCTCTTTGATTGAAACCTGTTTAGCGACAACCGCTAATTTCATTACATGGTGTCAGCGCACACTGAGTGGCTCCTAAAGGGCCCGCTTTGAACTCTCAGGGCCCCAACAATGGCACGGGCCTGTCAGGGGGGCCTGATGGGAGTGTGACGGGTCGGCGGCGGGAGCAAAGACAAAAAGAAAAAGGACGTTGAAGTCTGTCAAATATTTTGATATGCCCCACACACCATGGTGCAGCTCCTCCTGGGCGTTCTGCTTTCAGCGGTGGAAACAATCGACTTTCTTCACCATCGAGTCGTTCGCCTCCCCGCCTCCGGGAAACCTTTCATGAGCAGCCATGGCTCGCCGCTGCAGCTGTTGGGCTAGAGTTCTTCCCATGGACATCGGGAATAAAAACTCTTTGAGGAAGCCTCTTCAGTTTGTGGCCTCGCAGGTTACCAAAACTTGGCACACGGGAAGTTTTTTTCTTCGTTGGGGTGTTTAATCTGTCTTTGTGACGATTAACCAGCTAGCGGAAGGCCTAGTCAGGTCGGCTCGTCATCCTCATCTACTAGTGAGGAGCGTTAATCAACTTTGGGAAGCGGACAGTTCTTCTTCTGTTTCTCAGTAAGACTGGTAGATTTCCAGAATATGCACCATGAAGGTAACTTTGCAAAGTTCACTGCAGTTAGAGGAGGCGTATGAATATTCATGAAAAATTAGCCGAGCTCAGCGCGCCTGATAGCGGTCCTTTCTGCCGCGGTATTAGGCCTGTAAAAGAGATGAAAGGCTCGCGAACCGTCCCCACTTCCTTGGCCTTATACTAGGACACAATGGCCAACCAGCCGCTCAATTAGTCTGCCATCTTAGACGGACTGTTTGACAGGTCTAGCTAATTGTTAATCCCGCCATAACTGTTGCTCGGAGTAATTAATCATGTAACAAAAGGGCTCTCGGCGAGGCAAGCCCACCAGCGTGGACGTGTGTCAAACCGGCAAACGCGAGTCGAGAGGGGGAAGCAACGGTAAAGGTTGATCAACAAATATTTAATCTTCATTTGCCGCACCTTAGCGCCGGTGTCCTTCCTCCCTGGATGTAAACAAGTGAGTGCGTGAGATCTCCTGGCTTATGTAAATGCGACTCCATGTGAGTCCCACAGGAGCGGGATCCAGAGGTCAAGTACCATTCATCATGAGATGGAGTGTCATTTTCTCCACTTCATACACCGGCAGCTGCTCAAGAGGAGCAAGAGAAAAGGAGGTATTCTTTGAGGGGGGAAAGAAAAGGCAGAGCCGAGCACAATCCGGGCTTCAGAGGGGAGATCCCGGGGAGGTGAGGGGTGAATAAGAACACAAGGTGCCACTGTGCTAGAATTCAAATGTGAGCGCAAACGGTGATGTCATTCACCTCCTCAACCCCACCTCCAGTCATAAGACGAGCTGAATTCTTGGGAACAGGAAACAGGCACAAAGAGCCGCCGTGTTTTGCAGTTTTGCATTACTGACTCGTTCCATTGTGACCTATAAGTCCTTGGTGTGTCCAAATGATGATTAATATCTGTTTTCTATCTCCGAGTGGCCACAGCAGCAAACAACAGCACCTCTTGTTCGGGCAAGGAAGGAATTCAAGGCTCCCAGGCTTTGAGACCTCATAAAGACCAAATTGGATAATGTGAGGGAAATGGACAGAGGTCATATCTCAGCTCCATCTTTTAGATTTGGAGATTTAAAGATAGTCACGCAAGAGATTTGGTGTCTTTGTGAGGCTTGCAGTCCGTTCTGAGCTGCCAAGAAACTTGAATGAGCCTGACCACATGGACCACCAGGCCCTCCTCTTCAGAATCTTCATCTTCACCTTCGTTTCTTCCCTCAGGTAAGACTCAAGAAAAGGACTAGTCGAGAGCTGCGTTCCCGTTTCACCGTCAACAAATCAAACGCCTCCGGAGAGCCACTGGCTGACCCGCCGGTTGACCCGTCTCCATTGGTCCCAAACACAAGCGCACACAACCCAACAATAAACAGAAACAGTAGGACTCCTCCTCTAATTTGACTCGCTCCACAGGTGGCCACCAGCTGCTGAAACAGGTTACCAGGGCCCCGATGGAGGAGTGCGGATTTTCATTTCAAGCCCAAGAATGGGCAACCGCTCAGGTCCCAGAACCAGGAGCTCTTTCTCTTTTCATTTTTTATTTTCTTGGCAGTGCCTGGAGGTAATTCGCAATTCCACGGTGGCAGACAGTGAAGGCTTTTGTTTCTACGTCCGTGCACCAAGATGGGGGCTATCAGAAAGTCCCTGTCTTCGTTCACATGACTCAATGAGAGCCCTGTGTGTCCGTCCGGCTGTTCTCTTCTTGTCTATTCATGTTGTACACCGGAGGGAAAGACCCGGCTGGTGGCTGGAGGCCTGCTTTTACTCATCCGAGGAGACAACAAACTCGGCACAATCCATTTAACTCCAAATTACACAGCTCTTCATGCTAAACGATGCTCCAGTTAGGTCGGCAATGCTTCAAATGTCATTGATTTGCAATCCTTAAGATTTCCACTTGAAGTGAAACCCGTTGCTTTTGGATTAATCCTATTTTCTCTGCAACATCAACCAAAGATCAAGATAAGGCCATGAAACAATCTTTTGTCTTTGGATGCAAAGGAAATCACGTGGTCGGAGCGTCCCGACTGGATCGGATCGATAAAAACTGAGAAACCAACAACAGTTAACGTCAGTGTTGTGAGATTCATAGAAGCAAAACGTCTGTTTAAGAATAGTGGGGAAAAAATATTGGGAAAGAACATGATCATATCTAAATGGCTTTAAGCTTCTACCAGCATTAGGACCTATGGGGCCCATCAAGCATCGCTCATCTGCATTCAGGACAGAAAAAACCTTGAGCTCCTGAATTGTCCTGGAACGTTTCCCTGCCGGCTCATCCCAGGATTCCTCTGCTTTAACCTCAGTCAGGGCGATCAGCCGCTGCTCTCTGTGGCCTTAAATAAAACTTCCTCGTCTTCGTATCCTGAACTGGCCTTGCATCCCTTCGTTTAAATTGGCACAGCTGTTGATGTTGGCTGTGAACAAGCGCTGTCAGAGAGGATAAAGAAAGGTTACCTGGTGGCTGAGAGCGAGACGCTCTCCACCAGCAGATTTATCCACACTGATGTTTTCATGTCACCAACCGGCTCCTCCGGGCGCTTTGCTGTTGTAACGAACCAAACCCCAATCAAATCTTTGAAGTAGTCATGTATGCATAAACGCCGTCTACCTTAATGCTAAATAATTAGCAAGCGAGCGCATGGCTCACTGGGATTGCTACCTCAGGGCTCAACTTGCTTTTCCAGCTTTGATCATTACGTTAATTAAATCTGGCTCCCTTGACAGGTCGGGGGCTAAAAAACAGGTAGGTGTCATGGGCACCTCGGCGCCGACAGAAGCACCTGGTGTGTGAGCGCTCCAGCTGTCAGCGGCGATGCCTTAAGAGCCTGACGGCGGTGGCGTTAATTCGAGTTGATGTCCCAAAAGGGGAGGGGAACCGACGGGAACGACTCAATTGTGAGACACCCCGATTCTCCGGTCTGTAGGCAGGCGAGGCTTCGTCTTGGCGGCAGCTTTGGCCAGAGGAGGAAAGAAGTCATGTTGTCAGACCTCAGTGTCAGCCCGCGTCATAACCAGTGCCTCGGGGACAAATTAGAAGTGTGTTTCCAGAGATGTGTCAGAAGTGTTCTTGGTCCACATCACAGCAGAGAAATCGTGCAAAGAGCGACTTAAAGCAAAGTCAAACGCCGACGGCAGTCAGAGGAGGGACTCACCTAGGATTTGTTGAAATCAGAAGGGCTTCAAACGGCAAACGCTTACACAAGAGTGTGTTCATGTTTGGTCCTTCCATGTAAGAGGTGAATATGAGACGAAACACCAGCACAAATGGGCAGGTCCTGGTTCCTCAACGGAACCCTGTTAGGGATTTTCTGCTTTCAATTTTTATTAAATGCATAAGCTAGAGTCCAATAGGAGGAGAAAAGAAGCAAACCTGACTAAAGTCAAAGCTTCCCTCCAATAGAATCTCTCCATCTGTGCAAACAGAGCTTTAAAGACACTGTTTGGAGCGATTTCACCAAATCAAACTTCAAGTAAGATATAGTCCAATGCCAATTAGCATGACCACAAGCTTTAGTCGCATCAATCCAAGCTGGAGAACCATAAAAACATATCATTTCAAAGTAAAAGTCTTTCAAGAAGTGTTTATCTTCCCTTAACCCTTGTCTTAAAGTAGGTCTCTGCTCCACAGAAGCTGACATCTCCCTGTCCATGACGGAAACAAGGCAAATGACATTAATTCCTTCTGAAATAATCTGGATTGTTTTCGTTGGATAGTCTCGCATTCAGAAATGTCTTTCTGCTCGAGCCCGGCGGCCTCTCCTCCACATCCTCCTCCAGCGCACCACACCACAGAGCGGCCAGCAGCAATTAGCGTCTTCAATATGTTGAACCGTCCCACATACCTGTTTCATCAAACCGGTTTCTGGGCACGTATTCAACCTTCAAAAGCAGCGTTTGAAAAGGACTCGCGAAAACACAAAAGCAACTCATCTGCGAGGCTTCTTTTGATCTAGATCATTAACGTTTTGGAATCAGAAGTTGACATAAGGCCCGGTTTTGTTGCCGCACTCCTGGATCCGTTTCTGTGCGGTGGAAGTTGAAGATGTTTGGAAAATTGCTCAGATTATAGTGTTCATGTGCCATTTGATACCGGTTCCAAGAACAAGGGGAGCCGCAGCCAAACTAGACTACACCAATAAGAGCTGGCGGAACCGGCCGTCCTTTCATAGACCACATGGTCTCTGTACAGAGTGGACATTTTATTATTATGGCGATGGACTTTGTAACGACCCCACCCTGCTTCTCTTACAATGGAAAGATCTCAACCCCAATTAAAGGCGAGGACGGAGGAGCAAAGAGCAACGAACTGCAGGTTTGTTGGATTTCAGAAGAACTCTTGAAGCAGCTGAAGAGCAACAACGACACACATCGCCTCAACGTTTGGCTCCATACATCAAACGGGGAATCTATGGTGGAAAGTTGTCGCCGGCCTTCAAAGAACAGCCGACGTCTTCATCGCTGTCCAGCAGGAACATCAAATGACGACACAATACGTTCTTGGATGTGGCCAATAAAAAGAGACGAGCCTCCCGTGCCGAAACTCGCTCCGTCTCCAAACCTTTCAAGCCTCGTCTTCCTCCGACCTCGAAACCGCATCCAACCCGTAAAGTGTTCATCATCACATCAACTGACTCTCCTGTCTATTTCTGTCTCCAGCCTCCGAGCGGCGACGCCTGCACCCACGGGCAGCATTTCTGAAAAATCACAAGAAATTCATTTCCTGCCTGGATGGAAAACAACAAAAGCATTCCTCATGGCCGGCCCCTCTTCCTGTCATCTGCAGGCCACAAGTCAACTGATCTATTAATAGAAGCCCCCCCCCCTCCTCTTTCCTGCTTTATCACAACCAGACTGCACAACTCTCATCAGGTGATTCCATTAATGAATCACAGATGGAGGCAGGCGGAAAGGTAAAAACAGTACGAGGGAAAATGCAGCAGCACACCCCATTAAATATGCAGTTTGATCGCTCTTCACTCGGTGGCAGATTCTGACCTAGTTCAGAGTAATTAGGTTTACACTGTTCAGCCATTTCAGTAAACAAGGATATTTTCCTGATGAGATAAGTTTGCGGCGGCTCCTGGTGCCTCGGCGGGGATTATCTTCCATCTGAAGGAGATACCTATCTGCCGCGTTGATGTTTCAGCGTTCCGTCCCACGGGTGGGAAAACGCCACTCCCATTCAGCCCGTCAGGTGTGTGTCTCCTCAAGACACGCCCCCTGTAACCACACGCCGAAATTATCCGAGCAACAAGAGGCTGCATCCATTGCCGTCAGCGTGCAAACGGTCCGTCCATCCGTCCGTCGTACGCTAATATCTCGGGGCATCAGCGGCTATTCCAGAAGCAGAACTAACAAGTTAAGCCCAAACATTGGGTTTGCATGACGGTGGTGGTGTGGGGGTGGGGGTGGAGGGGGTTTATCAAACAGAGCCGGTCGGTCAATATTGGGGTATGGAGAATCAGCACACGCTCACGCTCAGACATCACAGTGCCAGTCGCCGGGCCTGAGCGTTTCCCGAGGCCCGGATCGCCATTTCTCATTTGTTGCATTAGCAGGAGGAACGGCGCACAAATAAAATTTCCCTGAGCAAAGGAAGGATCTTTGCATACAAAACAAGGCTGTGTGTAATTTCCAGCAGGGCGAGAGGGGAAATGAAAGAGTACGAGGGTGGAGAAATATGCGCCGCCATCAGCGCGGCGGACGCAGTCGGAAAAACACATTTAGGAAATTAGCATTTTGGAAGTCGAGTATGTTAAGAGGCAAGCATTTTCCTGATGCGAGCGGGGAGTGTGGGGGTTAAAGAGATGAAGGTGGACTCGGACACGTAATGGGATTAATTGGATGGGTTTTACCTCTATGGGCTCACCTGGGGGCAGGATTGTTCACGTTCCTGCCCGGCGGAAAGTTCTTTTACGATAAACGCGGAACATCCGCAGCAGCTTGTGCCATTCATTATTAAGGAGGCCGACGATAAAACTCCAGCCATTTCCGTCCAAAGACAGACTCCGCTTTTACTCTGCACTTCATTTTTAGAAGCCCAGTTGAGCTTTATTGGCCATTTCACTTCAAAATATCAGCGTCTGCGCTGATGGCCGCCACCTGCGCTATCGCACGGGCTAGCAAACAGATGCAGGGGAACGACTTGAGCGTTCAAATCGCAGCTGAGACGTGGCGTGAAATCTGGCAAAGTGCTGTAAGAATCTGTTTGAGCGGCAGCGCGAAGAATCCAGAAGAAGAATCCAGCGCCGAGCAGCAGCGGAAAAATATCTCGTCTCTTACCACAAAAGACAGAAGTCACCTACGACCACAGCGCGTGGTCGCCCACTAACTACCACACTGCTGCTCCACATGGAGTATTTTTGGTGTGGGTTGGGATGGGAACCTTCTGGAGGAGGTTCTCTGTGACACCATTGGTTATCTCCAAATCCAAGCGTGGGTCTGGATTGCCTGAGGTGTGAGATGTACCGTCAGTCCACCTTTAATCAAATGTGGAACGTGAAGTGAAGTGTCTCATCAGCTCATCGGGGGACGGGTGATGCTATTGATCAGAGGTGATCAGCTGACAGGCTGGTGTAGATCCAGTAGTGACCTGTTGGGTCATGTGACAGCCATTCCTCCAGGTGTTGTCACCTGCGCCTGAGCTTTCTTCTTCTGTGGTGTCGACTGGGTGTGTCTTCCTCCATCGTCCACGGGAGGAGCAGCAGCTGACTGGCATGTGACAAATCAACCGTAAACTACTAAATTACTTAAAAAACATTCTAACATCAGACGTCATGTGACTTTGAAATGAGCGCATCACTTCCTGTCGGGCTCAGAAATGAACATATTGTCCCCTTCAAGCATTTATATCCATTTATAACAAGTAAGAGAGATCATTTAATGAGACTCAAACACTTTTCTGTGTTTCTTTACTTGAGGAATTTATAGTCCTTTTCTCTTTTAAGTGACTTAAAATAAAAAGTGACTTACTGTGTGGATTCATGCCGCTCCGCCGCCCGTTTGAAAGGCAGCACGCCGCCATCAGCGAGCGCTCCCTCCACCTCTCCCTCTTGTCATGCCAAATTGTGTTTTACAGCATCTGTTCATTATAGATGGCCGACATGATGGATACGGTCATAATATTAATGTAAGACTGACACAGCAGAGACATGAATCATGGCCGACTTTATTTCAAAGCCGGCGTTTCATTGGCCAACCACTAAAAAGTGATATATAAATGTCAGCGAATGGCAGCCGTAAAGCAGTATGAAGTACATTTGATGGTGCGTTTCCAGCGTTATCAACCCGCTGTTATTTACTAATGCGTCTTCTTGGTGTGACGGCTGCTGCAGACGTCCGTGTCGGCCTCGCCTCGCGCTCGCCAGACGCCACCTTTGGTCCCGTTCAGGTGCAGATCAGAGCCGGCGTGGAACAGAACGCCAGGCAGGAAAAGGATGTTCTCATATGTCCCGCTGGCCTTTGGCTACGGAAGCCCAGGGAGGACTAGAAATTGAAAGCATTCAATCAAATTGAAATTTAATTTCCCATATGTGTGTATGATGTATGATGAGGTTTTATTATTCTTCTCAGGACATGAAAGAACTGGTTGTTAAAAAAAAAAAAATACTTTAACACTCTAACATTTAACCCTTTATTATTTTCTGTTTAATAATTAAAAAACACCTTCATTTTGTCTGCTATCAACACAACACGTTTAAAAATAAACATGAAGCAAACATATGTTTGTGGAAAAATAAAATCTTTACTGGCATTTTATTTGCGGAAATATTGGCATAATTCAAATTTTAATGTACATTTTTAGCTACACAATATGTTTCAATTTAACAACATGAATGCAGGGAGTTTATTTTATTTTATTAAATCGTTTTTCATATATTGGTTTAATTTGTCGCCTCTGGGCTTCTGTATTCAGCCGTCAGCGACGTCCTTCTGTTAGCAGCAGCTCCCAAAAACCATTTATTCATTTCCTGAAGCTCTGTGGGGGGTTGGCCATGTGACCAGGAAGAACCAATCAGGTCACTAGTTGATCCCACCAGGGGGTTGGATCAGGTTCTACAGAGATTGACGTAGAACTTGAAACAGAAAGGATTCACTCAGGAGAACAGGAAGTGTTCCAGGTGGATGGACAGGGGGAGATCAGTTGATTTTGTTCTTTAAATAATCAATAATATTCAGAAATAGTTTTCCAATAAAATGTTTGTCTGTATATAAACACATAAACCGGCTGCTGCTGAAAGGAAGTCAAGAACTTCCTCTCTTCACTTCCTTCAGCTGATTGGCTGTGATGTCATCACGCCCAGCTTGCGCTGTGATTGGCTGATGGCTGGTTGAAGGTTCAGTCAGTTAATGACATAATCTGTCATTTGCATGTGTGTGTGTGTGTGTGTGTGTATTAAAACAGTTTAATATTTTTTTTCTCAGTAATGTTATATGAAATTAGGACAGGTGATGATATGTAGTGTGTGATTACACATCTTCCTCTTCCTCCTCCTCTACCTCCTCCTCTTCCTCAGCAAACGCTCCTGCCTCTCGCTCCTCCTCGTCTCCTCCTGTTAGGAAGGCGACTGCTGCACCCTACAGTTTAAACCCCGTCTCTCTCTGCAGCGAGCTTCACTCTGACCCTCCACCTAAACCTCCACCGCCTTTAAATATCAGGAGGCGTCGCCGTAGCGACAGGAATTTTAACATTATTAAAAAAAAAACTATCTTCATTTTCCTCTACTTCATTTCTGCCCCAAATGCTGCATAAAGTTTTAAACTATATATCTGAGCCTGAAAATTATCAACACTCATGAAAGAAGGCAACTAAAAAATTATTTTAGGTGCTCACAATTTTATTTTGATAAAGATTTTTGCTTTTTGTGATAAAACAAATATTTTAAAACTCAAGTGTAAAAAATTCTTGCTTCTCTGTATTTTTTTATTTCATCAAAATATGACGCAATAAATGCACACATGTAGATTTAATGAAGACAGACACGATACACACCAGAAATTTAACACCGTAAATATGAACACTGGGGGGAAAAATATTACATTTAATTCACATTTAATCCAAATTTTATTTCCTGTTTTCTTTTATTTTCTTACTTTGGAAGATTTATTTCAATTTATACACCCCAAAAAAGTTGACTGCATCTCTTGATGCAAAACGCTTACAGTTTGTTGAAGTTATGAATGCTTACAATAAAAGTGAGAAATGACTTCATCCATCACCATCGTCTTCATCACTCCTCCTGCCAAACCTCAGCTCGCAGACGGATGGCCTGCATTTGTGTTTACTTGATAAAGTGTGATGAAATAATTTAATATGTGTTTGTCACGACCCGGCGCCGACGTTTGTCTTCAGTGATGAAAATATTGTGTTGATGTTTTTGAATCTGAATCACCTGATTATCTCGTTTTAGCTCCAATAAAAACAGATCAATCGATGGTGACTGATCCGATTTAACGGTGTGAACACACACCATCCAATCTGGATTCCTCCCAGCATTCCAAGCATCCGTACCGCTTTTCTTTGTAAATCCACTTGAGATCATCTTGTGTCTGGATGGCCGTTACCGTAGTGCTAGACCATCAGAATGTAAATACTGCAGAGAGGAACACTCAAAATTTTAGTTTTCTTTTTAACATTTTTACTTTTATTCTTAGACTGAAGCTGCAGATTAGATATCAGAGTCTAACAATCAATAGATTGATTTCAGTTTAACTGTTCAGCTCCGTCATAAAATGAGCTCATCGATCACTCATCAATAATGGAATGTAAACAGTTTTAAAATCAATCAATCATCAATGATTCCATCTGAACATTCCTATAATCTGTTACTGTAGGAGCTGGTAGATAAAGGCATCTTCATCTTCATCGTCATCATCGTCACATTGCACCACGAACCTTCACTGTTTAATTAGATGCGCGTCTTTAATCCCTGAATGCTAATGAGCTCATTATCATATAATCAATGGCCGACACGTTTGTTTAGATGATCCTGCAGCACTCGGTGATGATGTGTGTGTTTGTGCTGGTAGTCCAGTTTAATCCGGTCCCGCTACATGGAGTTTGGGCCTTTCTGGACCTTGTGGGCTCCTGTTGTTGTTAGTGTGGATGACAAACACAGATTGGGGTTAAATAATCCACACAGATTGTCTGTGACACGTCCTTGAGATTACCTGTCACATCTAATCCAGATTTAGTATCAAACCAGATCCGGTTCAGACTCGCGGCCATCTCTCTGAAGGAGACAGCAAGCAGTCGTCTCACCCTGCCCCCCCCACCCCCCTCTTTTAATCTGATTGGGCGCGTTGCCCCAAATTGGGGCAGCGCCAGAACAAAAGATCACCAATCAGATAGCGGCACCGCCTCTGAACTTGGCGTGCTCTGAATGCTTCGCCCTCTCATGTGCGCTCGTATCTCGCGGCGAGATTCCCCGTGTCGCCTTTATGTGTTAATCGTCGCCGCTCAGAGAGACCATTGTGCCACCGCAACGCCGGGGGAGGGGCCCCAACGAGAGTGGGGGAGGGGTCTGTGGGGGGGGGGGCACGGACTGCTAGCACCGTTTCACACGAGCACAGAATCGCTTCATCGCTGTTGATGAAGATCCAAGAGTGCTATGTGGAGCGACGGGCCGCTCTGATTGGTGGAGGGAGATGAAGGAGGGGAGGGGGAAGGGACGACTCACCTGGTGGTCTTCATCACAGAGACTCACCTGGACGGAAGGCGGGACCAGAACCAAACCGTCGAGGCCTCTTTGAGGCCCCTGAAGCCCTGCAGGAGGGCCCGTAGTGTGTGCTGGTGTTCTGGCTCCTCCCACAGACGCTAACGCTGTTAGCATAGAGGCTACAGGAAGTTAAATAAGTCAACTAAAAAAAAATTACTAATTTACTTTTTTCACTTTAAAACAACAAATCTCTTTATATCCTGATTAAAACTGTTAGAATAAAATAAACTTAATTTCCTGTTTTTTTTAATGTCTCTAGAGCTTTTTTAAAATTCATTCAACCTCACATCTGTTTTATTGTGAAAGTTTTGGGCCTGAATTTTATCCGATGAATTTTGACGCGTTTTGACAGATTTATGGAGGATCAGAGGTCACATTCTAAAAAAAAATGCCTAACCCTACAAATCCCATAATGCAATTCCAGGAGGGTGTTTGTGTTTAAACCGCGTTGAGGAGCGCTGATGATGTTTTCTAACAAACTAGAGACGAAGATTTTTTTTTTTTTAGCTGCATCAGTTTTTCTGAAGGATTTGATTCTGCTGCTTCAGAAAAGAACAAACACACCGAGAAGCTGCTGCCGCGCCGCTCTGCATGCTAATATCTGTGTGTGTGTGTGTGTGTGTGTGTGTGTGTGTGTGTGTATGTGTGCGTGTGTGTGTGTGTGTGTGCGTGTGAAGCAGATGCCGTTCTGCTGATCTCGGTCCACATCCATCCATCTACATCCCAAAATCTTCCGGCAGCCAGTCGTCTCTCCTCGGTCAGGAGGGTCGATCTCGTTGCCGCCGCCGCCGTTGACAAACATCTGCCCGCCAAAAACAAACATCAACAGTTGTCAGTGTTGCCATGCCAACCGTCAACAACTTCCTGTGATCTTTGGGTGAGTGCAAAAGGAGAAACATATAGACGTGTCATATGGAGGGAAATTAAATGACAACTAGAACAAAAAAAACAGGAAGGAATCCAAAATCAGAACGATAAAGTTCTTTGCTGCTGTTTCTTCCCCAATAACGAAATGGAATATACATTTTACAAACTTTTAAAGGAAAATTGATGCTAATGTTGTAAGAACAGAGCCCTTTCACCCCTTTCTGCTGTGTTTGTAAAACCTAATGATCATCCGCTTCTCCGCAAACACCATGGTGTTTTGGAAATGAGCTCCAAGAGCGCGTTAGCCGCTGCCGAACAAAGCCAAGTTTAGAGAGGTGTAAAGGTTGCGTGGACTTTTGAGAGGGGGGGGCCGGCTCGTTAAGATCTCGTTTGCAGATGAGGAGCGCCCCCAAGGTTTAAAGGTCGCCGACGGCGAGCGGCGAACCTCCAGTACGGTCGATACCGGAGGCTTTAATGGTCAAACGAATGCATATTCCCTGCTCCGGTCGTCCCGCTTTGATGGAGCTCTAATACATCACTCGAGGGGGGGGGGGGTTGGTGGGGGGGGTCGAGGATGGAGAACAGAAGTTGGGTTTTGCCATGGTGCAGAGCAGTTATTTTATTGACGTGGGAAGACACAGGAAACGAGCTGCTTCCACTCGTGCATGTCAGGTCCTTCTGTTGGCGCGCCAATCCAAAACCGTTCCACGTTCAGAGGATGCAGTGGGGGGGCAGCTGGCATTCCCGCCCCCGCCCCCGCCCCCGCCGCACAGGAATCAGCCCTTTCTGCTCCGCAACCCTGTCTGCACCAGGAGAGGCGCCGCCGCACCTTCAACTGTGGTGAAAGAGGGAGGGGCGTGTGCCGGATGGGGTTGTGGCATGGTGTGGCGGCTTCCGATGGGGAGGTTGGGGGGGGGGGGGGCGTGGCTCTGGACCCTTAGCGGCGGCGAGGAGCGAACATGTTGTCGCTCGTGTCGAACATCTGACCTGGCTGGAACCCACGGCGAGCGGCGCAGCTGAACAGGAGGCCGTCTGGAAGGGAGAGGGGACGGGGGGGGGGGGGGACGGGGGTAGGCTTGGCTGCACATGCTTGGCGCCGCGCCCCCGTCCCATTGACCAGACAGCTGAACTCACGGGGGGGAGGGAGGGGGAGGAAGGGGGAGGAGAAGGAGACGGTGGCACTGAGCGCCTTTTAAATATGGCGGGAAATAACATGAAGCAGACCTCAGGTATGGCTCCACCCACCTGGCCCCGCCCCTCACAGATGTGCAGCTGACACCCAGGCGTCAATGCCAAAGTGACAGCCTGTGAGTGAAGTGCACAAAACCCTCGCCGGAGCAGAGACCCGTCCACGTCTACGTCCGCTTCCAGCCAATGGCGTGCTGGCGTGTGGGAACAGGACAGGTGGTCACCTGACCGGGACAACTGGCCCCGCCCACAAGGGTCACAGTCAGCAGATGAAGGGTATGACATCATCACGCAAAGGATGATGGGACAGGAGGTGGGGATGAACCTATTCACACCGACACACACCAACACACTCCAACACACTCCAACACACACCAACACACTCCAACACACTCCAACACACCAACACACACCAACATAATCCAACACACACCAACACACTCCAACACACCAACACACACCAACATAATCCAACACACACCAACACACCAACACACATCAACACACCAACACACACCAACACACACCAGCACACACCAACACACTACAACACACCAACACACACCAATGCACTCCAACACTCCAACACACACCAACACACACCAACACACACCAACACACTACAACACACTACAACACACCAACACACACCAATGCACTCCAACACTCCAACACACACCAACACACACCAACACACTACAACACACCAACACACACCAATGCACTCCAACACTCCAACACACACCAACACACACCAACACACCAACACACACCAACACACACCAACACACTCCAACACACACCAATGCACTCCAATGCACTACAATACTCCAAGACACTCCAACATATACCAACACACACCACCACTCTAATGCCCCCCATTTGGGGGAGGTTGGAGGCTGACTGCCCCCCCTGTAGAGGAGTCTAATCATCATGCACTCTAGAATCCACAGGATCTGTGATGTCATGACCCAGGTCAGCTCTGATTTGATGAAGAGAAGGCGCTGGTCCAGTCATGGTGCTTGAGAGGATGGCCATGCCCATCCATCCATCCATCCATTCTCTACCGCTTATCCATATATGGTGCTCAGGACGGTGAATCCTTATTGATTATTGGTTGGTTGATGGTTTCAATCAAAGCATTTGTTGAACGTCTTCTGAAGGTGGACTCCAGGACACCGCCCTTTATCGAAGTCTCCTCCCCAGGAATGATTCTGAGTGGAGGGGGCGATCTGGTTCTCCCGCCCAGAGGCTAATGCTCTCTGACTGGCTGGTTTGATCTGATCTCAGGCCGGTCCTGGACTCAGACTCCACCCCCCGCCCCTTCTCACCTGCCTGCTGACTGTTCAGATGCGCCCCCCCTCTAAACCCTGTTGTAATCCCACGTTCAGCCAGCGGGACCCATAATTGAAGTCGTCCCCGCCGCTGGGGGGGCGGCGCCGCCCCGCCCTGCAGCCGGGGGCCAGTTCGTGATGGTCCAGTTTAACCCACTGTGTGACTCTGACCTTTCCCCCGCCGCTCGCTGGGACCATCTGAACCCGTCCAGCACGGACATCTGGTGGGACGCTGGGGGGGCCTTTGATCTGGCTGGACGGTCCCAGAGGCCTGCAGACCCAGACTTACTGTACATGTGCTTGGGGGTGCTGGGGGGGGGTAACAAGTCAGGAAGAGGAGTTCTAGTCATGATTTTTTTTCCCACAATTCATATGAAATAATTTAATGAAAATGTGCGACAAATCAACTTTTATATGATTTTAACAGTTTGTTAATTAGCATTTTGATTTAAATTAGCAGCATGCTAAATAAATGAGGAGAAAATCAACTAACTATGATTTTAAAAAGATTTTAAAAAATGAAAATGTAAGGAGAAAACATTCATACTACACAGATTGAGTGAATTAATCTTATGTTGTGGCGTTCGAGGCTCCCTGACCCCCCCAGACATGAATCTGAGCTGATAAACTGAGAGACAGGACAACAGGGCGGCCGTCGCGGCGACACATTGTCTGTTTGAGCGCGTTTTAAACATCCCGGCGTGTTTAAAGTGTCGTGTTTATAGAGCGGTGAGTTACGCGTGTGTGTGTGTGTGTGTGTGTGTGTGTGTGTGTCGCTGTTTAGAGATTCATCCTGCCACTGGATCCAGAGCAGCAGATTAACATCTGCAGCCATTTACTGCTGCTGACACCGGCTAATAACAGTGTGTGTGTGTGTGTGTGGGGGGGGGACCAGCCAACAGGAGCAGCTGAAAGGTGTCACCGAGGCTCCTCCGCCTCCTCTAACTGATTCAGGGAGCGCTTGTTTTATTTTATTTTTTCTCCTCCCTTTCAAGCTGCCTCCTTCAAAGCGACACGGGTTCCGTGTGTTTTGACACGCACACGCACACGCTCGTTTCGCCGCTCGCCGGCTGTAATGGCGGCAATCAAACGCCTCAGAAGGTCAAGGCCGCCACCGCCTCCGATGCCGCCCGAGGGACCTGCTCCTGGCGTCCGGAGGTGAAGGAGGGCGGAGCGCTTGATGCGTGCAGACGGAGAGGATGGGCGGAGTTAAGACCACACTAAAAAAATTTCTGATTGTTATTTCAAATTATTGATCTTTTACAAACAATTTTTAAGGTATCTTAATTACTCGCTAAAGAAGCGGCGCCTTGGCTGGCGGACAACACAAATAAGTTAATTTGCATTTCTGTGTTGTGAGTGTTTTGGCAGGCGCAGCGCCGGTCCAGATTGTAACCCCTATTTCTGCCTCCAAAAACCTGCCTTGGAGGAGCGTCCACGGAGGGATTAGGGATTTAGTGGGGAAGGTAAGTGTGACTACAAGCTTTGGCTCGCCATCTGCTCCCCAGCAGAGTTGAGGCCAACCTGTGCAGCCTGCAGCAAAGACCTGGGCACTGTGCTAACTGTGGTTAGCGCCAACCTGGCCCCCGCGGCCCCAATCACCAACAGTCTGCTGATTAGTTGTAAGAAGCGCTCCATATGCAGCAAAGTTTCCGTCTCCTTCCCTTCCTGCCTCTCCTCCTCCTCAGCAATCCTCATGAAATAAAGATGGATGTATGGAATCTTCTTTAAGGAAATAGCTGCCAGCTCCTCTTCCTCTCACCTCTGACAGAGGCCAGGAGAGGAAGAGGAAGAGGAAGAAGAAGAAGAAGAAATGCTGGCTGTCCTCCCCTTCTTCTCCTCCTCCTGCCCTCGTTCTCCTGGCATCGCCGGGAGACAGATGACAAGGGTTTGTGTGCGTCTGATCACCCCTGGGCGGGGTATTTTCTAATTTATTTAACAGCGGTTTATTAAAGAAATAGATGAAGATGAAGAAGGACGAGCGACGGACGCCTCCATGGCCGGGCGAGTGGAGGAAGAACCAACAAAGAAGAAGAAGAAGAAGAAGAGAAGGAGGAGGAGGAGGATGGCGGGACTCCCCTGGCGGATACCCAGAGAAGATCAAACGGGAAGAGGGGAGAAAACATGGCGCTCGTGATGAAAGCGCCGCCGCTCCTCTTCCTCGCCATTAATTATTCAGATTTTATTCCAGTAATCCAATACTCAGGTGAGCGCCGCCCGTGATAGAGCGCGTCATTTCCGAGCTTAATGGCAGCGGCGCGGCCCGAGCTGGGATTAGCGGCGCCGCATCCATCACTAGCGGCTGCACGCTCGAATCCGTCTTGCTTTGTGTTTGCCGGTGCTTCATCGTCGCCGTCGCTCCGAGGGAAACGCTTCGCCCGCGACCTTTCTGCATCACCTGGGGGTAGGGAGGGAGAAAAATTACGTCCCGGGCGCAACCGGGCGCCGTCACGTCCTGATTTGTCTCAACAGACGCCATCGCTTAGCTATGATCCGATTAGCCGGCCTCTCCTCTTCGTCACCTTCGTCGTGGTAATAACTGTTTATGGACCGGCAGGACTTCGGTCAACATTATAAACGCGCAAGGCCCCCCCCCCCCAGGGCGGTTTGATTTGACGCTGGCGCATAAATGTCTGATATTCGCTCTTTACATCCCATAACATGAAGAAGAAGAGGCGTGTTTACGACTTTTTGTCCACCGGCGTCACGTCTGAAGTTTCCCATGTCGGCGCTCCAAGCCGCCGCCGACGGGGCGTGGTGAGGCACAGGTGAGGTGTTGAATATTCACGCGCGTCGCCGCTCCTCCTGCAATTTGGGCTAAAACCGTAAAGGTCAGCGGCGTCCGTCAGATTTCACTCGACAAATTCTAAGAAGGCTCGCCGGTCACGCCGAATGTATCCCCTGCAACATAATTAGCCCTTCAATTCCCCGTCGCGGTTGCCTACCGGGTGTCTCCAAAGCCCCGCCCGTCCCCCCACCAAAAAAATCCCTTTCACCTCTATCTACGCTCCCCTCTCCCCTCCCCGCCGCTCTATCACACATTGTTGCTCTAAACTTGCTGCAGATGCGGTCGGATGACGCATAAATTAGTCATCAACATTAGCATTAGCCGGCGCGTGGCACCCGGTGCCAACTGCTCTCCGAACGGCCATAAAAGGTCATGTTTTGATGACTGAATGCCACACAGGCACCTTGGCTCCCCGGAGAAGGGTTCCCCAGGTGCACGTGAAAGGTTAAAAATTACCTTCCCGCCGCCGCCTGTCGCTGCTGAAGGAAATAATTAGGGGGTTTTTAGGGAGCGGCAGAATGCCTCGCTGTCAGATGACAGAGCGTTACCTAATGGTCGTATCTGGGGAAGAGTCAAGCGGCCTGTCATTCTCTTGACAGGACAAATGAGCATAATGGTGGCAGGGAAATGGGCGCCTGTTCCCCCTCTTCCAGCCAGGGGTGGTGGGGGGATGGTGGGGGGGGGGAGGTTGAAATGGCAGCGCCTGAGCAGAATAACACAAGGACGTTAACCTTTTCCATAAATCTGTTAACACGTGTACGAGTGCTGTTTAAGAGTGGGACTCGACGCTCCGTCCTCCTGGAGCGCCGTTCAGACATTTTTATCCTGCATGGGGCGCCGATCACATGACGGGACGGTGGCAAGGAAACCGGTGCCACCTCCTCAGCTCACCTGTGGGGTTCCCTCAGTCATCATTGGTGATTATTGTCACATCCCGCTTCAAAAGCGGTGATGAACTGTAATTGTGAGCGTTCGTCTGTTCGTCCGTCCGTTAGTTAGTCCGCCAAATATCTTCACAACCGTTGCAGGTAGAAAGATGAAACAAAAAGCACATTACTCTGGCGGCAAAGGGGATAAAAATGAGATGATGACCTTGACCTTGAGAAAAGTAGGTCAAGGTCAAATTTCAACTTTTGTACACTCAGGAACTGGATAAGATAGAAAGACAAGGGAGAAGGTTAGTGTGAGTAAGACCGTAGATCAAAGCTACTGCTTTGACCTATGCAAGTAGGTCAGAGCACCAGCTTTGATCTTTGACCAAGGGTAAAAAATTTTAATTCAGGGGTGTCGCAGGATGTTGAAGTCTCTGACAGCGTTGGTTCTTGTTTATCGATTGACCCGGCGGCCTTCTGGATGAGGACGCCAGGCTGGTTTCGGTTTCGCACTTAAACTCCGTTGCGGTGCAGTTGGGCTCTTCCTGCACCACTTCCTGCATGCTAACAAAGGGGTTATTAACATAACAAACTTAAATGCCCTATATAAATAATACGTTCACACAAACGCCGCCCGGCTCAGCTGACACTGTTTAGGCAGCGCCTCCAACATCTGTTTATGAGCACTTTGCCTAATGATATCATCCGATATCATTAACTGTGGCAGTGTGTGCCGCAGCAGCAGGTGCAGCTGTTTATCTACCCCCACCCCAACACCCCCTCACCCCCCCCCCACACACACACACACACACACGCACGCACACACACTCTTGAAGAGGCTTCCTCTGTCTCCTCCAGCACCAACTCTTCCCTCCCTTCCACCCCACGAATCGCCAAACCGCTCATTAGGACGATTCTGCCCAACCAGAACGCGGCCCCTGTGATTTCAATCTGCGGATCACCTGTAATTGTAGTTTTTATCCCCGTCCTGATTCCATACATTTATCCGAATAAACTCCGGCTGCGGTGCGGCGCTGGAAGCACGCCTCTCCCAGGCCGCCAGCTGCACAGGCTGTTTTTAGATGGCGGCTCTCATTGGCCCCTGTGAGTGTGTTTTTTTTTTTGGGGGGGGGGGGGTGAGGAAGGTGGAGGCGGGGCTTGGTGGCCCCCGCTGGATTTGGTGACTTTTTTTTTTTTTTTTTTTTTTCTGTTTTAGATGCCGGAAAATTATTGAAATGATTGTTTCTGGCAGCAACAATGAGGCCGCCTCCGCTTCCTGACCGGAAGGCCACGCGGCGAGTTGTCGGCGGGCCTCAAGAGCCAGCTGATGGTTCGCCGCTGTAATTAGTCAGATGGTCCATTTGGATGTTGTGCCACACGGAGCGTTGTGTTGCTGTGGAAGTGGACCCGAGGCGGTCTCGGCGTTCCGACGCCCAAAACAAACAACGCGAGCGGCGATGGAGACGCCAGATCCTCTGGAAATGTGTTTGAAATCCACCTGAAGACCCAGAGGACGACTTGGATTCACGAGTGAATACGAGGAATCGAATTAACGTATGATGGGTCCGCCTCCATCGCCGCTCTGACTCCTCGGGATCGGCGTCTCCCGTCCTCTGCTCGTCGTTGGCCCGGCGCCACGGAGGGGCTTCGCTTTCACTCGAAGACTCCTCCTAATGGGGAAGAAGAAGGAGACCCGCGCCGCCGCCCGAGGCGGGATGCGAGCCGGCGTTCATCCTAATGATGGCGCCGCAGTCAGAGAGCAGGGAGACCATCCAACTCAACTCCCAATGCCAGCGTCAGCCAATCAGAGGGATGCACTCCTAGTTCTGACATCATCAGACGGCGATGGGGGGTCAGTCTGAGCTCCACTAGACCCACGTCTGAGAACTGATCCAGGATCGGTGCTTTCTGTGCGTTCCAGCATTAACAACCACTTCCACTTCCTGTTTGGGAAGGGAAGTGAGGTGACACACCTGAGGAAACATCCACAAAGCGACGCCGTGTGATTGTACGGAGATGAGGAGCGGCGGCGGCGGCTTTGTTTTCCTCTTTCACAAGTAAATGACACGTTTAGGATTTATTAAGACAAGAAACAATCTTCACGCGGTGGATGTGCCGCCGCCTCGGCGGAGACGAGCTCATTACTCTGTAGCCTCAGGCCTTCTCTTCCACCTTCCAGAGCGTCCCTTCCCTCCTCTCCCCTCTGTCTGTTTTGGCGGCGCCGCCTGATGCTGTAATGTCACAGCGGTTTGTTCAAAGCTGCGACGATGATTTGGGCTCCCAGCAGGTGCCGCCCCGATGTCTGTTCAATTATTAAAGCGGGGGCCACGTGGATGCTTTACAGCCACAGCACCCATTAGAAAAAGAGAAGCGTCGCCGCCGCCGCCGCTGCTGCCGCCTTTCTTCTGCCGTCATTTTTTGTTTTATTCATCGCCCTTCTTCTATTTCTCTTTGGCTGCGTGGAAATATTAAAGAGCCATTTGTTCCCTTTCAGTGTTGTGGGCACAAGAGCTATCGTGATCTTTTTGATTCCCCCCCCCACCCACCCACCCCCCCTTTTTTTTTTCGTCAATCCGGGGGCACGTCTGCTCCTTCAAGCTCCCTCCATTCGTTTTAACTTCCCGCCGGCGGCCCCCCCGTCGGCCCCAATCTAACCATGAAAAAACGCCGGCGCGTCGATAAATAAATCATGGCGGGTGGACACAAAGTTAAACCTCGACACAATCGCTTCCAACAGCCGTCTTCGCTCCTTCCTCCTTCATCGTCATCGTCGGCTCAGATGTTGGCGCTTTCATGTCCCGACTGATCGATGTCATCGGACGCTTTTAGGTTATCTCTGATTTCTTCTTCTTTCCTCAGCACGCAATTTCTCCTCTAACTTTATTTATTTATTTATTTATCTATTTATTTATTTATTTATTTATTTAAATGCAACGTATCATCAGTCGTAGAAACTCCGTTTCCTGTTTCCCGTTTTTGCGGCGGTGGTGATGTCATCAAACGCCTCGTGACGACAAAAAAAAAAAAAAAAAAAAAAAAAAAAAAAAAAAAAAAAACAAATGAACAAATAAAATAAAACTTCATCCTTTGTTCAAAAATGAGTTGGTTTTTTTTTTTTTCATGCTTTTCAAACTTTTCTTTTAAGGTGAAGACAAAAAGTAGTAGCGACGCATCAGGGCGCACTTGCTACTATTCACTCCCACACCAAAACGCCCCAACCTCTCCTCCTCCTACTCCTCCTCCTCCTCCTCCTTTGATTCTTCGCTGTGTTCTGCACATGCCAACAAATCCTAATTGCACCCACCACTCTTGTCTTCCTCAGATTCTGCGTGCCTCGTGCCACCAAATTCCTTGTGTGCTAATTAGGCACGCAACCGCGGTGGATGCACTCCTGACAGGTGCTGCTGGCCTGCCGGGGTCACACACACACACACACACACACACACACACACACACACACACACACACACACACACACACACACGAAACCAAAGAAGTAGGGACGCTCCTGCTCGCAGCATTAAAAATAAATGGAGAGAGGAGAATAACAAGAGAGGCAAGACGTGTTAATTTCTATCTTCCATCTGTTATTACATAAGCACTGCCAACAACAAACGTCTCTGGAAGAACGGCGCGACGAGCGAAAGAAAGACGAAATCCAGAACCTGCATTGGAAAAAAGGCGTCCCTCAGGGAGGAAATCGAGGACGACGGAGGAAAAGTAAACTTCAAGATGATTCGGCTTCGCTTTCTCCTTCTCCTCGCGGTCTGAATCCGTTTGTTGGTGGCGCCTGAGGACGAGGAGGGTCATACGTGTCGGTGTGATGAACGTGTTAGCGTAGCCTAGCTCCGACCAGAGGTAAGACCCGCCCACGAAGCCCCGAACAGCTGAGGACAAGCAGACCTCTATTTTTATCCTGTTCCGATCCTGAGGTGACTTCTCCTACATTTTCCAGCAGCTCTTTCCCCAGCGATGGCCGCCCTGTCAAAATAATCCGACCACAGAGAAGACGCCGTTTGTCATCTCTGAAAACATCCCCTCGCCTGAGGAACAACGGGACGAGCAGGAACAAAAGAGCCGCGAGGAGTGACGAACACCTCGCCGAGGCCGGACGGCGCTGATATCTGTTGGCTTCCTGTCAGCCGGCGGATCGGGAACCCCGGAGGCTGGAAGCCGCTTTCCTCTCCGAGCGCCGCCGCGTTATAATTGTTTGTTCAATTATTTTTCTTGGACGCCACACCTGCATTTCACCAGCGAACTCCCGAGACACCCACCAGCAATTAAGGCCTGCAGAACGGCGCTGACGCCTGTTTAAACGGCGGGGAGGGAGTCAAATAAATACCTTTTTAGCGCTCAAGGTAACAAGCGGAGGGTGGCAGCGAGAGGGCTCGCAGGGAGCAATTTCCTATTTATTTGTCTTCTAATTTGACCTCTCTTTTGACAGGGTTCCGAGGCTTATTACCGTATCTGTCCTGCGCTCTAATCAAGCCCCATTACAAATGTTCAGCAGGCTGGAAGGACCCAGATGTGGGCGAAGGTTTCGAAATTTCACGGATAAGTAGCTCGGATGTTTGCAGGAATGTGAGATTGTGTTTCCTGACCTCCGCTTTTTCCGTTTTAATGAGAATTTTTTTTTTTTTTTTTTTTGCAAAGTGAAGTGCTGAGGTGTGAAGCCGAGGAAGAGTTTACGCTTTCTGTGAGGAAGAGGAGTCCAGTTATTAAAACGTGAAGTGAAACCAGAAGCTCATCAGACAGTCGCACTTCCTGTTTCAATCTTCATCCCGAACTCTTTGACGCTCCTCCGGGCGGACGTCTCCTTTGCATTCACGGCGTTCTCCCTCCCTGGCATTTAGCTCGTCCCTGTTTTACCGTCTTCTATTGCCCCAGCCATGCATACCCCTCTGAACGCTAACAGCCCCCCCCCCCCATGCATTATTCACAGCCACATTAAAGATGCCGGCCCGGGGTGAGAGCTGCATGCTAAGGCAGCCGAATCGTCACAACAGCTGAAAGTGTCCGTCACAGAGTTCTAACTTTTCTTTACCCATAGTTCCCGGCAGTGCAGCTGCCTAAATGAGAGGGATTAAGTTAACTCCCCGCTCAGAGGAAGAGCGGGCCTGGATTAGGGCACCGGGCATGGACACAGGGAGCGTTCAAGCAGGAGCTACAGCGTTTTAAAGAGGAGGCGCAGGGGGAGCGAGGAAGCAGCGGCGCACGGCACTGGTGTAGCGCCGCGCCGCCACACAGAGGGGAGCGCCGGCGGTCACGCTGACAATCACACGTGTTCGTTCCGCTCATCCCCCGAGCTCCGATTCAAATCCATCCAACTTTATGTTTGACTGTTTTTCGCACAAACGCACAAAAAAAGAGTCAAGTCATCCTCAGAGAAAGAACGCGACGTCCTGTGAACGCCTCGCAAGCTTCGCTGACCCCGTCGGATCTTTCAGCGGTGACATCATCCTCGTCCGACGTGTTGGTGTTCGACGTTTAGTCGAAGCCAAACGCTGAAGGAAGATGATGCAAGAAAACTGTCTTTCCAAGGAGCTACAGCTAAAATAGAACATAAATTTGGCCTTGTTCTCCTGCTAATCCTTATAAAAATGCAAAAACCGATCCCTTCCTCTTCCTCCTCCTCCTCCTCTTTCTAACACCATATCACCTGGTAGTCAAAGCTAAATATAAGCAGGTTGGGAGGAGTGGAGATGAGAACAGGTGGTGGAACAGTGTGAGAACCAGGGAGGAGGAAAACAACGACACCTGCTCCTGAAGCCAACCTGGTGCCTCCAGCAGGGTTCCTCCCATGAGGAACGCCGAAAATGCTGCCGTACATCTGTGGCGGCGGCGTCAAGACGTTGCTTCACCTGTGCCTCTTCCAGATGAAGACCTACGCGGTCGGCGCGAATCGTTCCGTCCTCGTTCCAGGGACGAGAACCGAGACTCAGTCAGGACGGATCGCCACGGCGACAGACGTGTGTAATCCCACCGACGGGTGACACGTCTGTGGACAGGACGAGGAGGGTGCTCTTCAGCCTACGGCAAGCGCTGCATCTTGAATTATTCACAGAGACTACATTACCCATCAGCCTCTCTGCTTCCTGCAGAAATAAAACAACCAATCCGGAGTGGGTTAAACATGTGTTTTCAAAAAATTGGATCTGTGATGATCATTTGCTGCAGACACACCTGTGTGGGCGGTGTTTCTGATGCTTTCATTGATGATTGGATGTTTTGACGAGGATCCTTCTGAAACAGGAAGTGGAAGTCTCATCGGTTTTTTTTTTTTCTTTTACTTGACAAACTTTAGTCAGTGGATGATTAGCGCCCCGTCAGTCAGAGCGCCGCCGTTCTCCATCGACTCCCTGGTTGTTTGTTAGCGGTGGACGGCGTCCCCTCTCACATCTCTGCCCCGGCGCTGCCTCCCTCACATCTGATCCGCTGGAGATCCTTCTGGGCCCTCCCCTTCCTTTAATCGGAGCAGAAGGCCCGCGGGCCGGCACCCAGGGGAGGGGGGGGGGACGAAGCCGCTCCGATTTGTCAGAGCTTTCCATCGTCGCTTCTCATCAATGGTGGAGGCGAGGAGGCGGGCGGGGAGGCGGCGGGAGCTCTAATGTACCCGCGCCGTCTTTCTCCCCGCTTGAGTGTTTTCTGTTTGGCTGCTGTCACTGACAGAAGACACATAAGTACTGGTTGTGTGTCTTTTCACACACTTTCTGTCTGAAACGCACAAACACGATGTTCTCTCCGGGGCTGGCGAGCCTCCCTCTTCGTCTTTATCTGCTGGTAAATGTTGACAGACCAGTGAACCTTGATGTCGGACTGTGACAGGCGGAGCTGTTTGTAAAGAAGCGGGGTGAGAAAAAGAGGAAACAAAGGAGGCCTCTGGTGTGGTGGTTAGCCATCGTGGACCTCTATCGCCGCCCCGCTCAGCCGCCGACCCCGTCGCTCGGCTGCGCTTGGGTCGGCCGGCTCGCACGCCGTCAGGGAAATGGCTGAAGGGTTCTGGTGCAACGCTCAGATTAATGAGGGTATCGTCAGCATATCGGAGACGGTGGGTGAGACGAGGAGGTCCCACACGGTCCTGGAAGGAGAACGCTCAAGACCGGACTCAGATTGTTGTCTGTGGCCTAGTTTGGGAGGCAGCTGTAAACTTTTAGTTTGTTGTTCATTAACTTCACTCGTATGGGGTGGGGGGGGCCAGGAGGAGGCCTTCAAACCAACGCTGACCTCATCGTTTCTCCTTCCCGTCGTTTTCCTTTCCAGTTTGTCCGTTTGTCTCCCCCCCCCCTCTCTTTCTCTCTCCGTCTCAGGGAATTCACTTCTCTTTAATTGTTTGACAGTCTCTTCCTGCCTCGATGCCACGGCCACAGAAGGTGGAAGGATTTCTCCTCCTTTTTGAGGCATTAATAACATTCCGCTCTGCTGATTCCCGGGGGCAGAACCTCATTATGGCTCATAGGCAGGAGAAACAAACGGCAGCGTCTTCCTTCCCTGCCCCCCCCCCCCCCCACCACCCCCCTAAGAACGACGTCTCGGTGTAAAGAGCTGCTTAGAAACCGTCTCTGACTGAAACACATGTACAGGGTGTTATCTGTTTCCATAGCGAGTGGACGGCTGCTGTTGATGCCTGTTTGCACTGGGGGGCAGCACTGGGGGGCAGACGTTTGGCGGCTCCTGATCTGCATTTCCTGTCGACTTTAACGTTTTAAACTTCCTGAGACGTGAATCTTCGCCCAGCAGCATCACCATTCGCATCCCCTCCGGTTTATTCAAGCTGGACGCCGGCCAGTCGGCTGCGGTCGGACGCGCAGCAGCCCGAGGTCGAGTGCACCGCCCGGGGGCGAGCGGGCGATTTCAGCGGCCGGCGCCCAGGGCCCACCCCCGTCCACATGGGGGCAGAGTGCGTTGGTCTCACATTAGAGGGGCCAGACGAGCGTCCGGCCAACAACATTTGGACTTTTAAAACCTCACCTCCGTGACTCCTTCGCCGACCCGCCGACCTCCGCCCCGCCCTCCTGCCGGGGGGCCCGCATCTTCATTTAGAGATTAAAGTAGACCGCCCCTCCTCTTCCAGGACGCTTCTTTTCGATGCTCCTCGTCCGTCCGGTTTGTTCTCCATGAATTGTGAATTGGGGCGTTACACTCCAAGCCCCGCCTTCATTTTCCCCCGACGGAGTGATCCGATCCGAAGCGCCGGTTCATCCTGAATCACGTCCGTTAACGGTTCCTCCTGCCGATCGGATGCACGAACGTTAAGGGGGGGTGACTGAGGCTCCTCCCCTCAGCCCCACCCTCCCTGAGGCCCCTCCCCTCCGCCTCACTGAGTGAAGGCTGGTAATTACAGGCAGGTTCCCGTCGATGAACGCCGTCATTTAGCGGGAGACGCTTTACATAATCCCTTAAAACACACACGAGGGCCCGTCTGGTGGGGGTGCATCTAAATGAATGGGAACGCTAATGGACATGTTGATGGCATTTGGGCTAACCTCATAAGAATTGATCCCCCCCCCACCCCCCATAACCCCCCATGCTTTACATGTGTAATGAACCTGCCTGAGCATTGATCAAAAAACAAAAATTGAGGAGTAAATCTGCTTAAAACGCCCGTCTCCCCTCCCCTCCCCTGCACCTCCCCTTGCCCTCCCCCCATCTGCCTGGGCTTTGTCCTGCAGAGGCTGTCCAGCACTTACAGAGGTGCTATATGTCTCTTAAATTACCAAACTGTCCCCCCGCCCCCCAGATGGTTTTGCGGGCATTAGTCGAAAGTTTTTTCCCGCAAATATTTAATCCCTGCTGTGACTGACAATGTTGTCAGACCTCCGGACGGGTTTTACGCCGTTATTACAAGCGCTCCTCCGTCCGTGGCACTTTGGATTATTCAAGATTATGTTGTAATCCCTTTAATCCTCATTGCATTAAGATTTCAGTCAAAATACAGCAACAGTAAAGTAGCACTCAGACGCGATGAGGTCTTAAGCAGGCGTCATGATTGGCCAGCGCCTCCATTTCATCCCGTTCTCCCTTTATTTACTCTCCTCACTGTCAATAAGCTGAGCAACACATTCATATTTGCTCCTCCGTGATTTATTCCGGGCGGTGAAACCCAATCACCGCCAAGGAAAACACATATTTACCAGTTCGCCGCGTCGAGGCGAGGCTACGGCGAACCCGGGGCGAGGTGCGTTCACAGGCGCTCCGAGCATCCCACTCCGTCCTGATGAAATGTTTGTCTCCGGCGGAGCGTCCCGCGGTTCCTGTTCAACAATTCCTCCCCCCCCTCGCCCCCCCTCCCTCCCCAGTAGCACCTCGCTCGACTCCCCCCGTCTGAGGCCGCATGAATAAAACAGCCTCCATCTTTAAGTCGGGGGGCCTCGTCTCGTCTTCATGTATCTTTAAAAGCAAATCACGCCGCTTGACAGGAAGTAAATCCGTGCAAATATTTTGTGGAATCTGATGGAATATTCAACGATGACTTCCTGAGGTCTGATTGTCACTTTGCCAAGTTAGTTTTCATCGTTTTCGAGAGCGGCTTGTAAATAAAAATAAATTTAAAAAAAGTTCCGTCTGGTGGCGCCGAGGCGAACGCGCTTCAAGCTTCTTGAAAGAACTTTAATCAGACAGAGATAAAATACTCAAGTATAAATACTCGTACTCACTTCAAAGATCTAAAACCGACCTGGAGGTGACGGTTGGGGCGTTCGGAGCTGGAAGCGCTGACCGGTTTGCGGCGAGCGGGTGTTTTATCTGCGTTGACGTGGAGGAGCTGCGAGGCGCCAAAAACCGAGTCTGATGGGGTCTGAGGAGCATCAGAAGCTCCGTCCTTAATGTGATCACTGATGCTCCGCTGATCCTCACCACCAGAAGCCTCCTCCCCGCCTCCCGCTTGATCTGGAAGATACTTGACAATTCGGTTGCTTTGTTTCCAGAGGTGGGGGGGTGGAAACGCTGGGAGGTGAACGGGGCGGCGGTGGACTTCAAACCCTCTAAGATCTGCGGCGCCTCGGAGTGCGATGCAGCCCGGCGGAGGAGGAAGAGGAGGAGGAGCAGCTCCGATTAGAGCCTCATCCAGGTCGACGTTTTCTCATTGATCATCTGTCCTCAGGCGGGACGGCTCTGGAGGAAAGGTGCATTATGGGACGTGAAGCTGTAATCCAGAAGTCAAACTACTGGCTGCTTGTTTTCCGACGTTCCCTCACAAAAACTCTTTCCAACTCCACATGATTTTAGCAGCAGTTATGCAGATGATGTTGGACTGTAAGCCTGAGGGACGGCAGCCACCCACACCTCGACCAGTGGCACTCTGGGAACTCAGATGCCCCAAAGTTTGAGAACCACCTCTTCTCTCTTCTGCCCTTTTGACTTTGCAGCGCACCAACCGTCAGGAGTGGAATATGTGTCCGGATGTGTGTTGTGGTGTGTGTGTGTGGGGGTGAAAGTAGGTTACAGTTTGCTTTAAGGACATATAGCTAACCCCGTGACCCCGGCCGGGCTCCTGCTCACAGATCCCTTCAGCAGCAACAAACGCTCTCCTCCCTGACGGTCGGGGGCCTCCAGGACTTGGCTGGCGGTGTCAAAGTGCACGATCCGCCCGCAGAAGCTTTCACATAGCGGCAGCCCTCAAACAGCCGCCCCCCCCCTCAACCCCCCCTTGACCGGACCGCCGCCCTACAGACGCGTTCTTCTCCGGAGTGTCCCCAAACGCCAGGCCTCGTAGCGACCGATCATCGTCATCCCGGCTCGTCGCCGGTTGAGGCTGAAGAGGTTTGAGTTTGGTTGAGTCAGAGCGTCCGACGGGGGCCTGACTTCAGATGACCCCCCCGCCTCGCGTTGACAAAAACAACCACTGAGTCGCGCCGCAAACATCCCCACTATCTGGCTCGGGGCTCGTCTGACATCAAGACGGCTCGGTGTTAGCATTCGTTAGCGTCAGCGGTGTCCTTCCACATCGATTATCTAATATCTGGACTGAACCAGGTGACGACCCCGGTTGGAATCTAATCCGATCTGGTCGCTGGTCGTTTTTTGGGCTTCGCTTGTTTTTTCCCAGACCGGAGCAGCAACAGGAAATCACAGGTGGTCAGTGTTTCTGGAGCCGGGATCCTGGACAGCTTTCCAGGGAGCACTTAGGTGAAATGGGCGAGATGTTCAGCGTTCCTGTCCCAGTTTATACGAGTCCCAGTATACACATGCCATAACACAGAAATATTTTGTCAATAGGCGTATACAGAGCTCTGTCGCGGCCGCAGGAGAGCCATGAGAGAGCTCCAATGTTTTCAAGAGCTCCATTCTGTCTTAAAAACAATGGGCAGTAAAAAAAAATCCTTCGCTGGGAGGAAAATGACCACTTTCCCCGCGGCTCCCAGGATGAGTGTTTACACATGCTCAGCTGGATCCGTCAACCCCACCTCGCCGCCGACCTGCACGCCGTACAAATAAACAGGAAGGCCGCAAGCGCCTGGACGAAGGCCACGCTCATAAGTCACCCACAGCAGTGGTTTCAGCTCCGGCAGCAGAGACCTGGATGGAGGTTGTTCATATTAATGGCATAATAAAGGCGTAATAAAGGCATAATAAAGGCATAATAAAGGCGTAATAAGGGTGTCGATGTTCAGACGGCATCTGCCCTGAGCTCAAAAGCCAACCACAGCAGCAGGGACGAATGCCTCGTCAGTCATGTGAGGTTGTTCATATTAATGGTGTAATAAAGGCATAATAAAGGTGTAATAAAGGCGCCGAAGTTCAGACGGCATCAGCCTCACGCTCATAAGTCACCCACAGCAGCAGGGACAAATGCCACGCCGGTCGTGTGAGTTTGTTCATATTAATGGTGTAATAAAGGCCTAATAAAGGTGTAATAAAGGCAAAATAAAGGTGCCGATGTTCAGACAGCGTCAGCCCAACGCTCCGTCACTCTGATTGACAGAGAGTGTTTATCGCGTTAGCGTCAAACAATCGCAGGAAAATTGCCTCCGTTTTGAGACGCTTCCAGTTCCCTCGGAGACGAGCGAGCTCCTTTTTTTTTTTTAAGAAGCGCACCACAAAAGAGTCCAGATCTTGCGTGCGACACTCAGACAACATGAAAGGCATCTTCACAAGCTATCTTTATCCCCCCGCAGTGTGAAGAGCCGGAATTAAAGTTGCGTATGGATGGCGGAGAGGCGACGAGATTAACCACAACACGCCGCATCTGCACGTCGCCAGGACGTGTGTGTGTCGCCTGACAGCGGTCGACACATCCACGCAGATCAGGACGCGATAATCTCAAATTAGCTCTTTTCATTGGTCTCTAAGTCCAGAAAGTCCCAGCAGGGGCGACAGAATCGTCCCGCCAGTCAGAATCAGGCAAGATTGGGAGGAACGCTGAGGAGGGAGATGGAAGTTTGAGTTTAATGGCGTTAAAAGATGATTTCTGAAAGGTTTGCAAGCTGAGGGAAAAGCGTTCAGCTTTAACGTGAGGTCAAGTGATCAACACGCCTGTTAATCTGATTGGCACTGCTTCATCCAACACACGTTTAACACGATGATTCTCTTCTCAGGGAAGAAGAGCTGATTATTCCCCCCATCAGGAAGCCCCTGAATGCACCACCTCTGGTGAACCTGTAGAGAAATAACCGCATTAAACGTATAAATTCTTTAAAAATGAAAGCGTGGATTGGATCCAGTCAGTTAAAACTACCATGATTAAATACTGAGAAAAGATAAATATGAGCTAAAGCTGTAATATTCCTGAATAATGGGATCACTTCATGCTTACAAGACCCCGAATTTGTCCCGTTACCGATGTAAAATTCAGATTTATTATCCACTAATGAATCTATAACTCATGACTCATGAGTCCACCCTATCAGGCCGTCGCACCAAATGTTCCAACATATGAATTCCACAGCTGAAGGTGCATTGTGGGATTTATTAGGGCGTCAGGACGAGGCAGCAGGAAATATTTCACAATAAAATACACAGCAGGACCAAGGGGGGGGGGGGCAGAGGAAGGGCTTGCAAAATACACCTCTTTTGCAATCTAAACAGGGATTTTATCTAAATTGTGTACAATAGTTCAGCTGGAGCGCCTCAGGTCTGAGCTCACTAATATGGCAGGCAGCATCCATTTCACTCACGCCGACCCCAAAGTAAATACACGCCGGCGATTCGTCCAAGGTAACAATTGAGGTTGTGTACGATATGACGGAGCGCACAAAGCCCCCCCATTAAACGCTAGCTTTAAATATTTAGATTTCTTTTTGGTATAAATATAACAGAAAGTTTCACAGTTCTGGCGTTGTTTGGAAGGACAGGGGAGGCGGCGTTATAAATGAGGGCCGGGTGACAGGTGGCGATGCAAAAAATGAAGAGCGGCGGGGGCCCGAAGGTAAACACAGCGCTGCAACAATGCCGAGCGGCGGCGACGGCCGATGCGATGCCCCGGTCAGGAGGTCCGCCCGCCGAGGGGAATGGCGAGCGCTTCCTGGATGGATTTATTCCCACCGCCGTCTTCACATTTAAACATCTCCAAGGGGGGATGAATGTGTGGATCGCACACACACACACACACACACACGATGGTGAACCCAAACCCGGGTCACATCTGAACTCAGCACGCCCCCACCCCCCCCAAATACAGGCTTGCCTGTGCGGAGGGAATGGAGGAGGAGAAGGCAGGAAACTTTAACGCCGGACTGAAGAGGCCCGACAGGCCGAGGTCTGACGTCAGCTAACGGATTGATCGGGGGTCTGCATCTCGGTGTCAGTCGCCATCGACCCCCCCTCTCAGCTTACGATGGGGGGCGGTGGGCGGATCCAATCACAGCCGGGAATTCCTCACTCCTCTTCTGGTCCGCTTTTTTCTGGGAAGGGAATCGTAACGGATGGTGAGCGCGGTTGGTGATTGTAATGGTTCGGGCGATTGATCCACCTGGTGACGCACACACACACACCTCAAACACACACACACACACACACACACCTGGAGCTGATAATGATGTTTAAAAATATCTCAAATAATCCATCATTTATCAATTTGAGTCCCTGTTTTTCTTGTAATTGATGCAGGAAGGTCCCTAGTGTGTCACCGTAGATCCTACATTACCCATAATGCATCTCAGCAGCACAGTATCAGTAGATCCTTTTTCATTGGACCTTTTATGACCTTTGATTTCAGACGTTTTTCGGTGAAACCAGATGTATTTTAACACCGCCGCCCCCCATACTCAACCATACCCCCCCCCCCCGTGACCTCTGCTTTATCACACCTCCCTCCTGAAGGCTCCGCCTTCATGCACGCCTGCACACAGCGCATATGCATTTTCTCCAAACAAACTCCAACACCCGGAGCGAGCGTGTTGTTAGGTGACAACGCTGCCCCCCCCCCGTACAAAAATAAAAACAGCCATCGAGGTGGAGGGGTGTGTGTGTGGGTGGGGGGGGGGGCGATCCGTCGCTCTCAGCGGGGGTTATTGATTGTGACGTGCGCTCGCAGTGCACCTTCCCAGTCGCCTGTCAGCCAGATGCGTCCTGGCAGGTCCGGCCTTCCCCCCCCACCGTTGACAGCTCCGCGGCGAGGGGGTGGGTTTGGTGGGGAGGGGGGAGTGATGGTGTTGTTGTCAAAGAGCAAAACGAGAGGGAGAAAAACAGCTGGCGGGGCCCCGGCTCCTGGTTTCTCCCCGCAGAAGGTAAACCCCCGACCTCTGACCCCGCCCGTGTTTGTGTCACTGCCGCTACAAGGTGGGCGGAGCTGCCGCCGCCGGTTAGCTTCCATTGGAGGACACCCAGGTCTGTCACGGCGCGTTTCTTTCACCCCAGACGCCCCACACACACATACACACACACACACACACACACACACACCAACCCCTCCAGGATGCAAATGAACCGTTTCACTCCGTGTTCTGCTTCACCGTCGCTTTTCACCGCCGCGTTTAGCACGACAAGCCCTCCCCCCAATCCCGTGCGATAGTGTGAAATCACCTGACACATCAGGTGCCCCCCCCGCATCTGTGTTCACAGCCGTGTATCTGCACACGCGTGTTCCCACGAAGACAGAACACACACCGTGACCCAGAGCGTGGGCGTGTCAGCCGCAGGTGAAGGACGAGACCCAGAACCAATCGGATCATAAATAATGATCACGCAGCGCTGCAGATAATAACCCCGCCCCCTCCACCACCGCCCCCCCCCCCCTCCCAGTATCTCAATCCATTTGTCTTGAAAAGGAAATTACTAAATCCAATACAGTCGGATAAAAATCTGGCCCGTCTGGATCTGCTGCAGGAGGATACCGCCGCCTGATAACGGCGCTCGTTTCCGGGCCGGCCCCATCCGTCATCCGGGGGTCGCTCCTCTGGTCAAACTGTCTGAGGTTCCGTTAGATGGGAGGGGCTGACATGTTTGCTGGCGTGCGCCTGCGTCCAATTGGCTCTGATCAACACCTGAGATGTCACATGACGGACGGCGATGCCTCATCGCTCGTGTGGAAACAGGACGGAGAAATGAAGGCTAATGGTCTATTAGCATGCAGATGTGCCGAGCAGCTCGTCGGCGTGGCCTGTGGGGGGGCAGGAGGAGGTGGGGGGGCAGGAGGAGGTGGGGGGGCAGGAGGTGTCGTCTTTTACTTCAGGTGGCGCCTGACCTCACAGCGACCCCGCCATTAAACCGGGACAAATGTCGCTGCTGTTAATGAGCGAGGAGCAGCGGCGCTCGTAAAGGGGGGTAAATATTAGGACAGCGGCGCAGAGGCAGTGGCGCCGTAAAGGGAAGAGGGGCAGAGGAGGAGGAAGAGGAATAGAGGAGGAGGAAGAGGAGCATTCAGGTCTGCTTCAAACAGGAAGTTGTCAACAGTCCAACATTTTGCCCCTGAACGTGTCCTTCATGCTCTTTATTTAATGCCACCTGTGCCTCAGACCCCCCCCCCCAGGCTAGAGAATATAACACGCTGTCATTGTAGGCGTTCCACACAGCTACGTGTTCGTACCCCTGAAAGTACATGAAAACGAAGAGAAGAGGAGGAAAAACAAGAGATGACAGGATTTTATCTTTACAAAATAAATAAAAAAACGGCTTCAATGTTTTCATTGATATTTGAAAAAATTAAGAAAGGAAACAAGAAAACAGGTCAAAAAATTTCAGCTTCAGAACAGAAAAAATAACTAGAAATAATAACGATGATGATGTTGATGATGATGATGAGTCCTCACAATAATAATGTTAAGTATAATAGTCATTATAAAATGTATAGTAGTTCACGTGGCATACGATTGGACAGGCGGGGCCTCTCTGGTCGCCGCCCACCTCCCCAGGCTGATGGTCTGGATTCGCCCCACGTCCTGCTGCAGCGTTTCTGAAGACACTTCATTTCATACTTGTTTACGTCCCTCCAGAGGTCTGACGTTCAGAATCGCCGCGTTTTTAATTCCAAATTAAGCCGAGGATGGGGGGTGGGGGGTGGGGGGGGGGGACGCCGACGCCACGTTCACTCCGGCACGTTTTGACAAACATGACCTCCCCTCGCCGGGGTGGGGGGTGGCGAGGGGGGGGGGGGATTACGGAGAACAAACGCCGGCCCTCTCGCCGCACCAGGGCTTAAGGCTACTGGGGGGGCAGATTAGAATATCTTCCACCCTCTGAAGCTGATAAGAGGCGCGGCCATCGTAATGAACTGGTGATCTCCTCACAGCACATGTGAAGTTTAAATCTCCAGAGCAGGAGAGCACGTTCTTCCTCCTCCTCCTCCTCATGCTAACCTGATCCGGGCCCCCTCCTGTTGTCTCTTCCTCTTTCTCTGCTCTTGTTGCTTCTTCTTATCCCACATAATTACCAACATGTCAGACGTGTCGCCGTGTGACGTCTGCTGACGCCGCCACCATGTGCCTCACCCGCCCTCACCCTCTCCGCTCTCTATTAGCTCCCCGCGCTCCAGGTTAATGGAACTTTTGATTGGGGGAAAACTGGTGTTTCCTGGACGCAGCCTTCTCATAGAGGGAGAGGGTCGACCCCGTCCTTATCAGCTGCAGCAGGGAGACGAGCTCCTCTGTTTCACTTCACCTCCGAGTCGCCACCAGTTCACTTTGTTCTGTTACGATGAAAGAAACAAAAACAGTTTGACTGTTGCAATAAATGTAATGAAATGTAACAAAACAACCGAGTTAATCTAACAAATGTAACAAAACGTGACAAAAACAAATTTAATGTAACAAAACGTAACAAAAACAACAGGTTAAATTTGACAAATGTAACAAAACGTAACAAAAACACCAGGTTAGATTTGATAAATGTAACAAAACGTAACAAAAACAACAGGTTAAATTTGACAAATGTAACAAAACATAACAAAAACACCAGGTTAGATTTGATAAATGTAACAAAACGTAACAAAAACAACAGGTTAAATTTGACAAATGTAACAAAACGTAACAAAAACACCAGGTTAGATTTGATAAATGTAACAAAACGTAACAAAAACAACAGGTTAAATTTGACAAATGTAACAAAACGTAACAAAAACAACAGGTTAAATTTGACAAATGTAACAAAACGGGACAAAAAAAATTTGAATTTTAAAAAAAAGTAACAAAAACAATAGATTTAATTTTTTTTTTTAATGTAATAAAACGTAACATAAAAACAAATTTTATTTAGCAAATTTTACAAAAACCAACAAATGTTAACAAAATACAAGACTAACTAATATAGTTCGACAAAATGTAACAAAAATAACAAATTTATTGAAATAAAATGTAAAAAGAACTGCTAATTTGAATAGAATTTAACAAAATGTAACAAAAGCAACAGATTGAAAATTAAATTAATGTAAAAAAAAATTTATCAAAAATCATCTGATGAAATTTAATAAAATGTCAAAAAAAAAAAAAAAAGATTGTTTATAGAATTAATGAAATGAAGCTGATGGAAGAGGCTTCATGTCCTCCAACTGATGAAAAATGATGGTTCATGTGTTTCACTTCCTGTCACATGTTATTCATTGGTGTCACATGACACAATTTCCCATCAACTGTGAGCGAATTTAACTGAAGAGGAGGAGGAAGAGGATTCTGCTGTGTCCACCAGAAAACTGATCATTCTGATCGATAGCTGGGATTGATGACTACTGGAGATTTCAGGTTGAGTTGTTCTCCAGTGATGTGATGATCCGGTTTTAACTGAGCCCTTTGTGTGGAGGAGGTTCTCTGGTTGGACTCCCTCTCAGCTCCTCGGTGAGCCCTCAGAAACTCCTCCTCCTCCTCCTCCTCCTCACCGGCTGGACATGGAGGTCAGAGATTACCGGACTCACAGTCAGTCCAGCGTTCAGCACACCTCCTCCGGCCAAATCAGATCCCTACCAGCGCATGATACCGAAAAACAGCCCGCCAGGCATCCCCCTCCACCTCCTCCTCCTCTTCCTCCTCCTCCGCCTCCGTCTTTTCTTCCTCCTTCCTCCACCACTCTGAACTGAGGTTCATTCCGGAATGTTGGAGGCGAGGTGACGAGAGACATTTCTGTAATTTCATGAAAGAGCTGCTGGTGGAACCTCGCCTCCTGCCTCCCCTTCCTTCCCCTCAGTTTACCTGACCCGCCCAAAAAAACAGAGGAGGGGGCTTTTTTTCTCCACAAACACAAACACACACCAGCCTCCTGAGGAATGGCTGGCGAGCAGAGAAGAGATGCGCCCTGACAACCTCCCCTTCCCTCTGGCGGCAGGATGCCAGAAAGGAGCGCTGCTTCTTCTGAGATCTTTAACGGAGATGCCAGGGATGAAGAAAGAACGACTGCAGGACACTTCTGTGTCACCCGGCATTAAACAGCCCTAAACTCCCCGTTATCAGATACTCTCACAAAATAGGTCAGGCCGGACAGAACTGGGCACAAACGGGAAAGAGACGTTTGAGTTATAGAAACAACATGTAAAAAAAACACGACATTCAGAAATAAGATCCTCCCAAACGACGTACAAGCACAGATGTTCAGGAGCAACTTTAAAAAAAAAAAAGATTCAGAAGCAACGTAAAACTACAGATGTTCAGGAACATTGTTCAAAACATTTTTTAGTAACGATGTAAAAACAATGTTCAGATGCAACATTAAAAAAACATATTCTCAGGAACAACCTAAATATGTTCAAGAACTTTAAAAAAAATGTTGAAAAAGAAAATGTTTAGGAGCAATATTAAAAAATTTTAGTAACAATGTGAAAAAAATGTTCAGAAACAAAGTTAAAAAAAATAATTTTCAGGAACAACCTAAAAGATGTTTAAGAACAATGTAAAAAAAAAAAAGTAAATGTTCAGAAACAACATCAAAAAAACAAATGTTTAGGAACAATATTGAAAACAATTTCTGTACCAATGTAAAAAAAAAAAAAATGTTCAGGAACAACACTTAAAAAAACAAGATTCAGAAACAATGTGCAAAAAAAATTTGGGAATGTAAAGAAAAAATAATGTTCAAGAACAACTTAAAAAAACAAAAATGTTCAGGAATGACGTACAGAAACACGATGTTCACATTAATGTAAATCAGAGGCCGTTTTATTGCAAAGAGGGAAGATGAATAGAAATCTAAAATCACTGCAGGAATAAAATCAAATGAGTTTAACGTGTGTTTCTGACACCAGAGTTAATTTAGATTTTATTGTATTTATTCTGGAAACTGAAGTCAAGGTGAGTTAAAAAGATTTAGTCATTCTGAAGGTTTCTCCTGCTCCATATTTAAATAAAACATAAAGATTCCATGTCAGTGATCAAAGATTACCAGAACATTTTCCACATGAGTGGGTTTTAATGACACCAAAAATGTAATTGTAAAACCCTTGATTTGTGTTTATTCCACCATTAAATTAAGTTTTCTGATGCTGCTGCTTTAACTTTAGCACCTGGAGTGATATTTCATGTAAATATAAAACGTTTTAAAGGATTCCTCCTGAGCGCTGGTTCAAACAGGAAGCTCCAGCTTTCTTCTTCTTCTGCTCTCAGAGACAGATTCTGGATGAAGCGGTTCTGTTGGACCGGTCGGTTTCAGCCTTAAAAACAACCATCGTTGCTTTTCTGGCCAATGTTTCCTAAATTCTTTGTCGTCTTTTTGGCGGCGCGGTGAATAATTCAGCGGCTGCCTGGTCGAACGCAAACAAACAGAATTAAACATCGATAGTTATGAAGCATGAATACGAACAAACAGCATCCGGAAACATTCGGAAGCTCAGAGCGTCGGACTCCGGAGCGACAGATGAGGACAGTGTGTTTGACGGAATGGTCGGAGCCGCCCCCCCCTCGCCCCCCAAATCTTATTGCTCCCCCCCTTTCTAATGATGTGTGGCCTGTCAGAGAGACGCCGCCAAATTACAGTCAGGACTACAAAGCCTGCGTCCGAGGATTTCTCTTTCTGAGCAGCGCTCTGCAAAACAATAACTGGGATTCAGCTGCAGCAAATTGCACTAAAATTTCCCATTCTGCGTCTGTGAATTATTAATGAGCGCCGGACCGAGAAGACAAAAAGAAGGGAGAAATATCTCCGGCACGCCGAGCACTGGAGGACGCTATAAAGCCATAATTATGCCGGAGAATGAGGGATGGAACAAAGTTGTTGGAAGCAGAAAAAGCAAAGAGTGAAACTAAGAGCTGCACATTTAGAGGCTTTTTTTTTATTTATTAGAGATGCACAACATCTGCAGCGGCAACTCCTCTACCGGGTCACAAAGACCGCCAGGACCCGCCAGGACCCGTAGACCTCCGTCTGCACGACGAGACGCAACCGCAAATATAAAAAAACACAGAATAAATCACAGCAGCATCAGGAGTGGAATAGAGACACTGGTGGAAATGGGTTCAGTGTTTCCCTGTGATGAGTTAAAAATGTAGGATTTACTGTAAATTATTAGATGTGATCCAGAACCACAAACACACACACACACACACACACACACACACACACACACACATAGCGAGGGCCTGGCACAGATCCTCTGCTCGCAGGAGGCAGCGACGTCCCTTAGGGATCCATAACCAACCAAACAGCTCAGAGAGAGAGAGCAGCTCGCTCACCCAGCTGGGCTTCAGTGTGTGTGTGTGTGTGTGTGTGTGTGTGTGTGTGTGTGTGTGTGTGTGTGTGTGTGTGTGTGTGTGTGTCACCTGATCAAGACCTTGTAGAATGAGGTACCATGTGCGGCCAGAAGCATGGGGACACGTGTGACCTTCTCATGTCGTGTGTAAATAGAAATCCTCGTCTGTATGTGTGTGTGTGTGTGTGTGTGTGTGTGTGTGTGTGTTTTCATCAGGAACACACTGATGATGTCATCATGATGATGTCACCTAATTGGAGTCGTCTGGATCCATCGGTGTTTTTATGGAATCAGATGTGATTGGAGTCAGACCCCTCCCACCGATCAGTATGTCACGTATTGACATGTGTCACACACACACCACATTAAACACACACACTGAAAACGTGTCGACACATTTTTGAGTTCATCAAACATGTTTTAGAGTGTCTACATATTTTTGGACAGGTGACCTGAAGGCTTTATTTTATTATCCTGGGTTGTCTTTAGGTAATTGTATTTTCTTTTGGAGGAAGCAGGCTGTTCTGTCAGGCAGGTCAAAGGTCAGGGGGGAGACTGAATGACCTGTGCGGTTCCTTTCAGACACGTGCCTGTGTTTCCTGGTGCTGCCCTGCCCTCTGCTGGCCGCTCAGAGGAAGTGTCTCCAGCAGGAGACAAAGAAGTAGGGAAGGAAGATGGAGAGAATAAAACAACTGGAGTCATCCTGGTTCTGATCCTGGTCCTGATCCTGGTCCTGATCCTGGTCCTGATCCTGGTGCTGATCCTGTTTCTGGTCCTGGTTCTGATCCAATCAGGAACTTGATTACTGACAGATTTATCACTTTTAAGTTGTTTTGTCACAGAACCAGACTCAGTGGTTCTGTTTCCACCTCTGGGGGCTGTGGAAGGGGTTAAAATGGGACACCTGTCCAATCACAGGTGACCTGATGTCCCCCCCCCCGCCCCCCCCCAGAGGCCGTCTCAAACAATGGCTGTGAGCTGGGAGCCATGAGACCCCTGAGCGTCCTGCTAGATAATTACCCCCCCCCCCTTCTGTCTGGAGACACGGGCCGGTGGCGATGAGGGGGGGGGCATCTTTCTGACAAATGTCTCGTCTCATAATGAGCTCTGAAGCAACACGGCGACAATCCAAACATTTCATTTGTTGTCAATTATTCATAAGTTGATCTTCTGGCGGCTCATAAATATGCAAATGAGCTGCGATGCTAACAGGGTTAGCTTCTGAGTGCTAGCAGTCTGTGGTTTTTGATCACTCAGCAGAAATCTGATTGTTCAATGTGATGACGTCATGATTGTCTCTCAGCAGGTCGTCGTCTCCACCGCCTCGACCCTAGGGACCCCCCCCACCCACCCCCAATATAAATAATGATTAAATGCTTATATATGCTAACATCATACATAACCCTTGTTCTCTTTAAGTTGTGTTTGTATATCGAGCAACTTGGAGCTCGGGGGAGGATGACATCATCGTGACATCATCAGAGAGAAACGTGGCTTGCCAGATTAAAACTCCACTTTTATTTTACAAGTTTGTTTTCACGTTATTTTTGCTCTTATTGTGAAACAACCATTAATTTAACGGCAGCCTTTATGACTGATCTGTATAACAGAAATTCCTCATTTGAGGGAGTAATAAAGGACATTTCGGACCACAAACTGCTCCACCTTAATTTTTTAAGACGGTAGAAGTTGGTATACAATCTTCCAAACACAACCTTTAACGGTTTTGAACGCGTGGGTTCAAGGGACAGCATGTTTTAAATCAGAAAAGTAAAGCTCAAGCAGTTTGAGATTCAAACTTCTTACTAAAATCTTTGAATTTTGAAACATCTTCTGCTAGTCTATTAAACCTGGTTTCACAATGAAATATAACTGTCCATCGTTTTTTTGTTTTTTTGTGGGGGGGTTTTGATCAATCAAAATTAAGCTGCTGATCCAAACAACCAACGATTTATATCTGAAAATAATGAAGCTTGTCAAAGGGGGTCAAACTTTTTCATATGACTGTATTTCACTTCTGAATGCTTCTAACTAAAGAGGTTTGGGATCACTGAATGTAAAAACTGGAAGGAGGGGAAATAACAGCAGATGGAAGAAAAGAGGAAAAAGATGACAGACAGGATGTTTGAGTTCATGATCTTTCATGCAAAGTTATTGAAAATTCTTGATTCTGAGTGATAAACTACTTTAACCTGAGAGAACCCACGGTGACCGCAGGTAATTTCAAACACATTTAAAAGGTTTAATTCTTTGATGTTCTACGTTACTTTCAACCTGGTCTGACCATATATGTCATATATACAGTATATGTTAGCCTTAAAATAAAAATGAAAATTCGTTGTGACCTATTGGTAACAATAACAAAAAGCTGTAATAGCCCACCCAATTAATTGAGCTGTATTAATTACATTAAGTTCAAATATTTTGTGCTGATCAATTTAAAGTGTAGTGAACTATTAGAAACACAAAATAATGTGAAATATTACCCCAGATTTTCTCATCTTATTGATGAGAAAATGTTGTCCTTCAGGGGGACACGTCTGTTGACGTGATTAAGGGCTTTATAATAAAACTTGATTGAAACTTGATTGATTGACACAACCCAATAAGAGGCCACCCATCCCTCAGTACCACATCCTCACAACTACTGCCTATGACAGTGGGTGTTGGAGTTCCACACGATGTTTGCAGTGACCAAATCGCACATTGGCCTGTAAAATGTGACAAGCAGTTTAATTCCTCTTCAGCATTTAAGTTTTTTTGCACAATTTATATTTTAGGTCTGTTGTAGATATGGTAACTTATTGCAAATGTCCCCAAATAGGCAGTGTTAATTTATTTTTGATGCAGTTGGCATATTTTGTGTTGCAAAGCAATATCAATGAGGAATCTTACATTAGACCTTGCTATTGGTCACATTTTTGATATATGTTATGGAAATGCGAATTAAAAGTCAAGTTTTGTCTTAGGAAACGGTAAAAACTGTCAGGTTTATTTATGTTCAAATAAGGAATTTGTTTTACCACTTAGCCCAATGTAGCATGTATGTAATAAAATAGATCTTTGGTAATAAAAAGTTTAATTCTGGAAGAAAAAAAAAAACTTCAGAACGGGTTCTATATAGTAACTTATAACCCACATTCTTAGGGGGGAACGGTTGATTTTAGCATATACACTGGACATCAAAGCCAAAGGCAATTTCCACCAATCAGCGCCTGAATAGCGTTTCTTTATTTAGTGATAAATATGAGTTAAGTCTGTGGGGCTTTCATATCGATCGCATCTCATCCGACACAACAGAGGCCTGATAACAACTGAAACGACTTCAAGTATGACACGAAGAAAAGGCACGAAGAATCCAAATGGACGTAAAAGTAAGTAGAGCATGTTCGGAGTAGAAAAAACGCAGGTGTGATTTTAGTTTGAAAAAAAAAAAAAAAACAATAACAGATCGGTTTTATTATGTTTTTAATGACTTATTAAATTACATATTTCATATTATTGGAGGTAGAAACGAAACGTCCGTCAGATTTGGAGGACAATTAGTTCATTTGGAGCTCCGGTTCCGAACAGGTCGCATCAACGTCTGCGGGCTCGTCCGTGTTTGTTCGCCCAGCAGGGGGCGCCGTTCTGTCATCGTCAATATGAACGAACATTCCCGAGTTTAGCCGAGCCGAGTGGCGATCCGGTGTTTCATGAAGTGTGGCTCCTCTGAAACAAGCCGTGATGACGGTCGTTCCGTTCGCTGACGTCACCAGATAATAAAGCAGGTGGATTTCTGGATCCAGCGCAGGTTGGAGTTTAGTGAGCCGGAGAAAATGGACCGGAAGCGTCTTGGTGGCCCGAAACCAGGAAATACCTGGAAAAATACGGTGGAAGATTTAACGTAAATCGGTTTGGGGAGAAAAAGTTTAGCAGGTAGCTCACACGTAGCAAACAGCTAACAGATAGCTGATAGGTAGCTAACAGGTTGTAAACAGGTAGTAAGACGTAGCTAACAGGTAGCAGATAGGAAGCTGTCAGGTAGCAAACAGATAGGTGTCTGGTAGCTAACAGATAGCAGCGGATCAGCCATCGTTAACCTCTCTCAGCTAGCTAGTTTTAGCAGCCGTCAGGACTTCCGTCCCAAACTCGATGACTTCCGGTCAGAGAACGACCCGCTGTTCGGTCTGTATTTAGCCTCCGCTTTGGGGACTCGACTTAACCCCCCAAGACTTATTAAAGTGGCTACACACATTACCTAATCGGGTCACAAAAGGGCTGATTCATAAGAGTGTAAAAAAAAATGTAATACAGAAATATTTTTTTCTTTCAATGCATCAGATCTTTTCCATTACTTCAAACCTATCCATAGATATAAAAGTTATATATATATTTACTAATATATACATGTTTATATGGAATTTGCCATTAGAACCCTGTGTTTCTTAAAATGGGAAAAACACAATATATGGAATATTTCCAAGTTATTGCACACTTTAATAATTCTGATAAAGATATTACAACAATTGGATGAATGTTTTTGCACAACCCAGACACAGTGGGTCTGTGTCTGGGTTGTGGGGTGATTTTGGAGTCATTATCTTGCTGCAGACAATGAAGATCATGTTTCATTATAACATGTCAGCATTATTGTACGTGGTAAAATATATATCACATACATATATATTAACAAATATAATATATGCTTATAGTACATGAAAAATATGTGGTTATAATGGGAGTCAGTTGGACCATTTTTGACTATATAATGTATTGTGTGTGCACAATGAAAATCATCTATTCTATACACTTCCAATGACATGCATTAAGGAATTTAGAAAATACAGATGAAAGAAAATTATTGGCAAAATTTCATATATTTAGCCTTTCAACTGACTGATTTATTGGGAGAGAAACACATAAAAACAACAAAAATGTCCCTTTTGGGCCCAAATAGTGCCCAAGGGTTAAATCAGACATTTTAAAAGGTGGAGCCAGTTCTGCATTTGTTTGGGTCTTCAGGGATATGAAGAACTTTTTTGCAGTGGTTACACATGCTGGTAAAACTTACTGCAATGTGGTTCTCCTGCTGAGCCCCTCACATCGTTGTGTTAGATTACATTTCCATATTCAACTGGGTTTGAGTCCCGTCAGTGTTTGTCTCTCTGTTAGAATGAACAAGAATGCACCGTCACTGGTTAAACAAACACATTTAAAGGTCTTCTCTCCATCTTCTCTCACCACAGATGATAAACCCGTAGAGATCCGTAATGGCTATTGTCTGTACAGAAACGACGCTCGCTACGCTGTGCAAAGGATGCTGGGTAAAGGGAGCTTTGGTACAGTGCGCTTGTGTACAAACATGGACACGCAGGAGAAGCTGGCGATGAGGATCGTCAGCGATGAAGAAGGAAAAAGACGTCTTCAGTGGGAGGTACAGCTTTGGACGCCAGTTATTTGGACTGGAATGTGTCCTCCATCAGAACATCACCTCAGAACCGTCTCCTGTCTCTGTTTTGTCCTTAGTTCCAGATGTTGACGCTCATGAAGACCCTGAACCCGGATCAATCAAACATCCTCAGGTTCATCGATCAGTTTGAACACAGAGGTAATTCCTGTCAAGTGTTTGAGCTGCTGGACAAACCTCTGAGCACCCACCTGAAGGAACGGAGATGGAAGTCGCTGTCTTTGAAAGAGATCCAGCCGATTGCTCAACAGGTGGGTGTTGATATGTAATCAATCATCTATTAATTAGCTTTTCATCAGTGAAACCCCAGTCCTGCCCTCAGAACACAGAAAACTCAGCCCCCCTTTTCTGGTCCTTTCTTTCTGGTCCCTGCAGCTGCTGGTGGCGTTAGACTCTATGAGGAGTGTTGCTGTTGTCCATGCAGACATCAGACCGGAGAACATCATGCTGATCAACAGTGAGGTACGGCCCCTGAGGGTCAAGCTAGTCAACTTCGGGAAAGCCTGCAGTGTCTCCCGACTCCAACCGGGGATGATGTTGCAGGCGTGTGGATTCAGGTAACCTGGGAGGGTCGGTGGTTTTACTGGAGATCCGTGTCGTCCAGCAGGAGTCTCACCTCTGGCTCTCGTCCTCCACCTCAGGGCCCCAGAAGTGTCCCTCGGCCTGCCCTTCAACGAGGCCATCGACGTGTGGGGGGTAGGATGCGTCTTGGCGAGCCTCTACCTCGGTCAGGGTCTGTTTTCAACCCGCTGCCCGTTTCAAATGGTGAGTTGGATGACGTCACAAGACAGGACGGACGAGTGGAGACGGGTTCACGCTGGAGTCTGAAGGGCTTCTGTTTGAGGTTCCAGATGAAGGACATGGTGGTCCTGCTGGGTCAGCCGGACGACGAGCTGCTGTCTGCTGGGATGTACACCAGGTCCTACTTCATGGAGGTGCAGGACGCTGAGTCAGCCAAATGGAAGCTAATGGTAGGAGGAACATCGCTTATCTGAATCAACATGATTCTGTTTGCTTTAAATGAGTTTCACCGACATGTTTTCCCATCAGACCCAGGGGCAGTACAAGGAGGCTAACGGCATCGAGGAGATGCAGCAGGACAGGCGGAAAAGGGTTCTGGAGTCTCTGGACGATCTGGTGGATGTAAGCAGTCTTTGCTGTCTGAGTGTTGGTAGCTGTCGATCTGCCTCAGAGACTAGTGTCCAATCAGCTGACCCGAATCTGTTTTTGAATCAGTTCTACCTGAGAGACGACGACTCCGAGCTGGAGAACCGGCGGGCGTTCCTCCACCTCCTGAGATGCCTGCTGCACCTGGAAGGCACCCAGAGGATGAGTCCCTGTGAGGCTCTGCAGCACCCATTTGTCTCCAGGGCCCACCTGACCGAGAAACCTCCAATCAGAGCACAGTAAGTTGGCACGTGTGTGGGAGGAGCCAGACGGCGAGCGCACAACTTCCTGAAAACATGTGTTAAAGGTCCTATATTATGCCAGATGTCCAACTACACTGTATTTGAAATGTCCCGCCCCATAAAGGCTGAGGCTGTTTATGAGCAGTGTGGATATACGCAGGTGTGTTCGCTATGGCGATGAGGATACGCCTTTAGCAGACACGCACGCACATGACTGAAGCGGAGCTAACTTGTTAGCCAAATGCTAGCTGACTTCAACAGTTTGTGAAGAACCTTCAGTGTGTAGCTCTGAGCTAGGACATTACCACACAATGCTACCGTAGCCTGAACAAACTCCCTCCTCGGGGATGGCCACGCCCTTGTGCATGTCAACCAATCAATATCGTCAATCACTCTGTCCAACAACAGAGCGCAATTTGTGACGTCACACATTGCACACTAGAAAAATCCGATCATTTTGATTCGATCAGAGCCATGAATTCCTAAAATTCCAAATATTAATTGATGCAGGAAGTGTTTGTTTACCAGATTCTAGGAGTTGGTTGGGTTAGGGAGGACCATTATGTATATGTAGAGACCTGTGTTTTTCATAATAGGGCTCACTGATCAATTCACTAATTGATTCAATGACCATTCACTGATGGATTCAGTGATCAATTCACTGATTCATGGTCATGTTTGTTGCAGTCTGACTGCTGCTTGGACCAAGACGGACAGCTCAGCTTCCAATCCAGAACGAGATGCTAGAGCTACAGAAGCTCCTCCCAAACCAGAAGCTCCTCCAACCTCTGAGCCTTCTCCCACCACAAAGGCTCCTCCCACCACAGAGGCTCCTCCCACCAAGGAGGCTCTTCACACTACAGAGGCTTTTCCCACCACAGAGGTTCCTTCCACCACAGAAGCTCCTCACACCAAGGAGGCTCTTCCCACTATCGAGGCTCCTCCCACCCATAAAGCTCCCCCCACCACAGAGGCTCTTCCCACCCACAAAGCTCCCCCCACCACAGAGACTCCTCCCATTCACAAAGCTTCTCCAGCCCCTGAGGCTCCTCCCACCAAGAAGGCTCTTTGCACTACAGAGGCTCCTCCCACAACAGAGGCTCCTCCCACCAAGGAGGCTCTTCCTGTCACAGGGACTCCTCCCATCACAGAGGCTCCTCCTGTTTCAGAAGCTTCCCCCGCCCTTGAGCCTCCTCCAGCCACAGAGACTCCCCCCGCCACCAAGAGCTTCAGGAAAAGAATGATGAAAACTTTCCGTCAGTTTGTCAATTTATCAGACGTTTGTTCAGTTGCTGCAGTAAATAGACTGGATAATTAATTTTTTAAAAGATATTTGACTTGAAATTTGTATTGTTCTGTTGTTATAAAATAATAAAATTCTGTTAATACTTTCTGGTATGTTTTATCTATTTATCACATTACAAGTACTTCTTTCAACAACCCCCCTTTTTAGCACAGTCCAACAACCTCACCTCCAGGTGCAGCGCTCCATCCTCAGGCCTCCTGTAAGAGGCCTCCTCCTATACATACAGACCATCGTGTGTTCTCGACCCGTGCAGGACGGCGATCTCCAAGGAAAGACAACGCAGCTGTTTTAAAATGATTTATTCTCACATCACAACAGAAAGATGACAAATGTCAATTGTGGTCCATCCCCAGCTGGGTGTCCAAAGGCTCGTTAGTTTTAAGGAAGGTTAATCCATTTACGTTTTGCATATTGATGCCAATTATGTCTAATGGAGGAGGAGCATCCGTCACGGTGATAGTGCATAAACACGAGCAGGGCGAGAGGGCGGAGTCAGCACCCTCATAAAGTCGGTGTTAATTGGTGAAGGGAGGACTGTCGCCAACTCATGTGTGTAATGTAGAGCCGGGGGAGGAGAGGGAGGAAGACGGGGGGGGGGGTCACATTTTAGGAATTGTGTCATATGAAAACCTCATGCTGTGAGCAGAGTGGGCGTCGCCCACAAAGGAAGTGAGATGTGATTGGCTGTGATTGGAATAGGCTGTTTTGTTTTCTGCATCTTTGATGCCCTGTGGTGACTTTAATGTCACTGACCACTAAATCTATAATCAATAACCAATCAATAACCAGTGGTGGATTTCACCACAGCTGCTCAGGCCTTCTCTGATTGGCTGCTGGCAGCCAGGACCGCCCCCAGAGTTTGGATGAAGCGGTGAACGTCCGTGAAGGAATTGTATAGCGGTACCGGGCAGATCCTCAACACGCTGGGCTCCCTCAGGTCGCACTGAACAACACGGACAGAATTAACACGCCACCTAGTCGGGGCCTGAGCACATACATGTGGAACCCGTGTTGTCTACTCACTGCCACGCCCCTCTTCTCCAGCTGCTGGAACACCTCCCTGATGTAGATGGAGAAGCTGAGCGACAGCTGGCAACCACGCTGCTCGGGGTCAGAGGGCGTGATGATGTGGATGTAGGGTTTGTGGGGCTGGGCGGGGTCCTGGGAGAAGTGAAGGTGGATCAGGTGCTCCAGGTAGCCGGTCAGGAGGAGGGACTTCCTGCGCAGCGCCTGCATGCTGGTCATGGAGAATATCTGGAGAAAGAGTGGAGCAGAAACTGTTAGCATCTTCATCATGTAGCCTCCTCTTCCTGCAGGCAGCCCAAGCTAAGCTAACATCCGCCGGCAGCTGATGAAACAGTCCAAGGTTCTGTTAGCAGTCCCGTCACAGACTCATAAATAACCAGTGAAACATTTACACAGACATCGGGATTTAGAGTCCAGGCGTTTATTTCTTCAGGTAGGGTTTCATTAACTCACGTTTATGACCGAAGCAGCGATTAGCCCTACGCTAAGCTAATCACAACACCCCTCTGCACCAGTAGAGAATGTGTGTTTGTGTGGTAAACGTTGTGTAACGTTTGCGTCTACCTCCAGGCTGGCCTGCAGAGAACAAACCAGCAGAATGGGCTGGTTGGACAGCCTGAAGCCGCTGATGCCGGGCCGTAGGTCCATCACTGGGACAGGAGACAGAACCGGGACACAGGTTAAGGTTCAGGTTCAGTGTGACCGGGTGTAACCCCGGTGCTGCCACCAGGGGGCAGCACAGGGCAGAGCAGCAGCATGAAGAAAGGCGTCCCTCCTTACCATTATCCATGGTGAAGCGGGTCTTAATGTTGTGCCCCCACCATCCTGTCAGCCTGGAGGAAACCACAGCATGTTTACTCGTCATCATCATCATCATCATCATCATATCAAACTTTAAAACAAGAAGTCCAGTGTTCTTCAAGACCCACGGTTGAAGAAAAATGGGCGGGGCACTCACGCGGGTCTGATGCGGTCTCTGTGCTTCTGGTGGATGAACGCTCCGGCCAAACCGCCGGCGCCGGAGTTCAGATACTGTGTGGGAGGAAGCCACAGTCAGTCACACACACAGATCAGCCTGACCCCCAATGGGATGTCAGCTGACCTTGTAGGAGCACCAGCAGGCGAAGTCCACCCCCCAGTCGTGCAGCTTCAGCTCCACGTTCCCCACGGCGTGGGCGAGGTCGAAGCCCACGTAGCAGCCCTGGAGAGACGGGAAGGGGTCGCATTTGAATCATGCACAGCTGGTGAGTACAAGCGTGTGTAAAGAGAAGAGAGCATCACCTTCCTCAGCCCCGCCTCAGTGATGGCAGCCATGTTGAACAGCTGACCGGTGTAATACTGAACCCCACTGAACATCACCACGGCGATGGAGTCGCCCTCTTTCTCGATGACGTCCAGGATGTCCTCCGTCCTCAGAGTCTCCTCCCCCTGAACAGCAGCAGTGATCCCAGTTAGACTTGACCTTTAACCTCATGAAACAGGAAGTCAACTGGGACCAGTACCGGTCTGGGGGACAGCATCAGCATGCTCTCCTCCGGGTCGAACCCTCGCAGTCGGATCTGGGACTCCACGGCGTACTAGAGACACCAGAGAAGAAGAATTTGGTTAGTTCTTCGGCCGTCGCCTCACCCCCACACGGGCCGCTCCTATTGGCCCACCTCAGAGGGCCGGACTCTGACCCTGGCGTTTACTCACATGGTCGGAGGGGAAGGCTTTGCTCTCCAGCAGGACTTTGTGTCGCACCGCCGTGGGTTTGTAGAAGGACAGCTGCAGAAACACAAACAGACTGAGTGTCCTGAACGTCTGCAGCAAGGAAGAGGAGGAGGAGCTCACCATGAGGAGGTGCAAGTTCACCGTCAGGCTGTTCATCAGCGCCACCTCCTCCAGCGTCGCCCCTGTGAGGAACAGCAGCCACGGTGAAGCAGCGATTTGATTGGCTCCTGTGCAGATGTTTGCTTCACCTCCCTACCCCCCCTCCCCCCACCTCACCAACGATCCCCGCCATCGCCTCCTCCAGTTCTTCCTCAGCCAGCATCCAGGGTCGAGGTCCTTCCATGTGACCTTGGGCGCCCCTGTGAAGGGTGGAGCCTGTTAGTTCACTTAAGTCCACCTGAGACGAAGAGCACCGGCGCTCACTTACAGCTTGGCCCACTTCTGCAGCTGCTCCTCGATGTACCCCCTGACGGCTCGGGGCTGAAGTCCCAGCGAGTTCCCCACCAGGTAAATGCACTCCTCAGCGCCGTCTACCAGCGAGGGATCAGCTGGAAGAAGAGGAGGAGCCAGCATTCAGAATAAAATCCACAAGCGGTGATTAGAACCCAAGTTTGGGACTCACAAGATGACAAATCTGCCTTTTTGGGGATGTAGAACTTCTCCCTGAAAGATCTGAGCTCGTCGTGTTGGTCCAGGTATTCAGCCACCTGGATGGAGGCGGGGCTGCAGCCCAGCTGGGCCGACACCCGCCTCAGAGTCTCTGTCGTGGTCAAGCCCTGTAACAGCTCCATGATGGCCAGGCTGCAGAGAAGAACTCTGTTTAGATCAGTCTGAAGTCCACCGGGCTGAGACCAGCAGAACCCCCCATTATCAAAGCAACAACAACCTGACCATCTTTGGACCTGGGGGGGTTAAGTAGGGTTCAACTTGAGGTTGGAGGTGAAATAACATTACAAAGACTGGAGATGAATGACGGGGTTACAAACTAAGATCAAAGAAACAATTGTGTTATTAAAACAATTAGTTAATTACTGTTTATTTGATTAATAATAAAGAGAAACAGAAAAAAAAAACATCAAAGGACGAAAGGACTTTGCCTTTACCAGGGCTTTGAACTTGTTCATGGAACGAAAATGAAACTGTAACTGTAACTCGCGGTGTAACTCGCTCGGCACTGCCTCCAGTCCTGGTAAACATGTGTTCACCGTCTCATCCATCACTCCACGATGCACGAAGCTTAACTTTAAAGGCTCTGTTTACACCGATGCCCAACGGTTGGAGCTTTTCGTTAATCCTCCCAGGATGATGGCAAGCTCCGAATTCAGCCGCTCGACGTGTTTTTTAAGAAGCGGTGTTATGGGTGTGCATGGAGTCACAGGTCAAGAGAGATGGCGAAGCGTGAAAAAAGCCACCTGGTCTCTTTACGTGAACCGGAACAAACGCGGAACTGATAGCCTGGACTTTACATTTTGTGCCGTAAGTGTGTCTCATCCCTGACGCCATTGTCGGGGGTCTTCAACCAAACAAATGCGGTTATGCAGCATACCTGTGGTACAGTACCGGCATATAGTGATGTGACGCTGGGGATCAAAGCTCCGAAGCGTGTGCCGAGTAGGGGCAAAGCGCGTATCGATGCTTGCTTCATCCAAGGGAGGAGCTGAAAAGGATGACGTCCGAAGCATCACCGGGCAGTGAGGCTTTGGGCGTGACTTCCGTATCGACGCTTCCATCACGGGAACGCCTCGCTACGCGGCTGATACCACGTGACTGATTCGGCTCGTGATACGTGCATAAAGCGATCACACTCCATTCAGAATGTGGTTGTTTGGTGGAGAGTTGTGGTTAGCTGGTGTGGAGACAGTTTGGAATTTGGATAGAGTCAGACATATTTTGGAGAGAGGTATAGATAGTGTGGAGAGTTGGTTTAGGAGAAAATCAGGAAATAGAACTTGCCACAGTGGGGAAATTGTTCTTAATTTTTTTAAATATAATTTTATATATACTTAGATATACTATAAATATATATATATATATATATATATATATACAGTATATAAATACATGTTTTGCATACTTTGTGACGTAATACGTCCTATGTCTGTGGACAGTGGCCTATCTAGCGGAGCACTGACTAAATTCACACAAAAACATTTTTAAAGATGTTGGAACTCAGTGTACACATAAGACGCTTAATGTTAAAAGGCGCAGCGTTGATTTTTGAAAAATTTTTAAGGCTTTTAAGCGCGTCTCCGATTGGAAAAAAAATTCTGGCCTGGTCTTTACTCACAGATCTCAGACAAAATCACAAAAAGGTAGCTCGCGCTACTCCTGAATATGAACCATCGTTAGTTGTTTTTTTTTTTTCACAAATCTTTATTTACGTGTCGTAAACAAGACCTGAAAGGACGTTTTTACTTTATTTTAAGGTTTTAATTTTTGGTTGGTTCGTCTTCTGTCAATGAACTCACCAGTGAGCGCTTCGTAGGTTATCGATTAACAGTGATCAATGAAACGTTAATCTCCAGCAGGAACAAATTAGCTTTATGCGAAGTTAATTTTGATCATATGAATAAAACAACCCTTCGTGAATTCTTTCTGACGTCATTCGCTGCGGTTTTATTTTCTAATTTAACTTTTTATTTTTGATTCGCTGCTTTATCGGTGAAGCTCGCGGACACCGGATGTTCTTCTCTTGCCTTTAGAAATAAAAGCCTCCTTGTGAGTTTTAATGTGAAAAGCTCGACTTACAGATGCAGGTGGTCTACCGTTTACGGTTCCGTTCCAGCGACGTTCTGGGGAGGTTGTTTCTGCTCGCCGTCCGAACCGGAGAGTTCAACTCCACTAGTATGTCTGGAAACACAGCCGGTTGACGCTCTGACGTTACACCGGAAATGGGCGGGCTCAGGAGTCAGTCGCTGTTTCATTAGTTAATTATTAATTATTGTTTTATTTTTGGTCATGTGTTTTGACGGATGCACGTGACCAATCCTGTCTGTACGTACAAGAAGAAAAAAACGCATTTACGTCAGAGATGGCACATCCGGAATATAACTGGTGACGTCATTATCCCCCTCAGGTGCGGGGGATAAAATTACAACGTTCTGAGTGAACTGGTTTTCCGTCCCCTGAGTGTTCAGAACGGCGTCGACCACGTGACGTCATATTAAAGCGACAGGACACATGAAGCTATGTGTGTTAGCTCCTCACACCAATAAGACCTAAATGCTTGGGTAAATGGTAAATGCTTTGACGTCATTGATGACATCACAAGGTCATCACGGCGACCTGTGTAAATACAACTCCCCATCTGGAGTCCGGTCATGTGTTTGGTCTCATTTTCTCACAGCAGAGGAGGACGGGTGGCGTCTGGAAGCACTCAGGAGGAAGGACACCCCCCCCACGGTGACTCAGGGCCCACACTTCAAAAGAGGCGTCAGGGCCACCACCGCCACAATAGTCTGACACCCAGAGGGGTCAGGAGGTCAGCGGGGGTCTGAAGAGGATGATGCAGCTCCTTAACACATGCAGGACAGGTGTGAGGAGGAAGAGGGGTAAGAAGAGGAGGAGGAGGAAGAGGGGGAAGAAGAAGAGGAGGAGGAAGAGGGGGAAGAAGAGGAGGAGGAGGAAGAGGGGGAAGAAGAAGAGGAGGAGGAAGAGGGGGAAGAAGAAGAGGAGGAGGAAGAGGGGGAAGAAGAAGAGGAAGAAGGGGAATAGGGGGAGGAAGAGGAGGAGGAGGAAGTGGAGGAGGAAGAGGAGGGGGTGGAAGAGGAGTAGGAGGTGAAGAGGATATGGAGGAAGAGGAGGAGGAGGAGAAGGAAGAGGTGGTGGAGGAGGAGGGGGAAGGAAGAGGAGGAAGAAGAAGATTTTTTTTATTTTTTCAAAAACAGTTTAATCACATTCAAAACATTTTACAATTTAAGAGGAGGAGGAGGCGCTTCTTCTCTGAATCTGGGGGGGAGGATCTGGACACCTGTTGCTCCTCTCAGGTCTTTATTTAGTGGAAGGTATGTTTACTGTCTGCCGCCCACACCACCTGATTTTTTCTCGGGGGGGGGGGGGTGGTATCTTCACTGACTTCAAACACGTGAAGGATTTAAATTCAATTCGCTTTACGCACGTGACTTCACCTTTAATTCAAACTACAAACCGACCAATCAGAGGCTCGGTGGAAACAAACCGATTTAATCCATAACTCTCCCCCCACACACACACCGTCCTCCTCCTCCTCCTCTTCTAAAACAAACTGTGTGTCTCATCACTAAAATAATCGAATAATCGATCACATATTTAAAAGTGCGTCAGTAATTTCGCTTCGACCAATCACGAACTATTTATTGATCTGCATCACGTGACTCTGACGGAGCGCTCGTGTTCGGGTCGTCTGGGGCCTCCCCCCTCCTCGCCCCCAGCAGGACGGCGAAGCGGAGCGCAGAGCGAGCCCCCACTGTCTGGTGATCAGACCGGAGCGGGACTGGAGCGCAGTCCGGACGCGTTCACTCCGTTCCTGCGAGCTCTGATGGGACCAACCTGAGACCGTCCCGCCGCAGCCCCCCCGAGCCGAACCCGAACCATAGACATGGACCGTTGCGCATTTGGAGCGTTGCGCCAGATGTTCCCTGGATGTTTGCGCATCGTGTTCCTGTGGATCGTTCAGCTGGGAGCGTTTGCACAGAACGGTAGGTCCACGGAACACTTAGAACCGAACTCCTCTTATTTCCACAACCAGCTGATGACTCCAGAGTCGCGCGTAAAGAACACCCAGATTGCGCAGAGCTCCAGGTTCGGAGAACAGACCCAGATGAAGACCCAGACCCCAGCCTGACAGCGTGTGTTCAGAACCCCCTGAGCTCTCTGTAATGATCTTCAGAGGGGTCTTCTCTCCGGCTGTTGTGGATTCTTTTAGACTTTTGGAGCCAAACTGGACCGAAGAGCCGCCACAGTCTTCTGCGGAGGTTCTGCCGGTGTGAACAGGTTTGGTCCCGATAACCAGCATCTGGTTCGGTTAAAGACGCACGAACAGGTTTTATTCTTATAAGAGGTCAAACAAATATTTAGATAGCAGGATCAGTCTCACACACACACACACACACACATCATATGTCTCCAGGGTGTTTAACGACACAACAAAACTTGCTGTTGTAAACCTGAAGATGGGGCCGTCATAAAATCTGGGTCATCTCAGAGTTCTGTTACAAGAATACCTGAAGGCCCCCCCCCCCATTGACCCCAATGACCCTCCCACTGGGTCCCCGACTAAAAGCCATGAGGAGGGACCGACTGTTGGGATCCAGACAACTCTGACCAAACCGACTCTTCCTCGGACTCCTCTTTTATTGATTGAAATGATTTTGTGTGTCTGATCTGAACGGTGCGTCTTCGTCACACCTGAACCCCCCCTTCCTAATTTGCCGCTCCCCCCTGGAGAAGAGACCCTTTAACGCCATGTTCCTTAACTCTATTTCCTGATTGACTCTAGAAGTCCATGCACATCTGTGCTGCTGTGGGCCTCCCTCCCAGTGGGACCTCCACCCCCGGGGGGAACGCTTCATTAGAGTCCCCCCCCCACAGCTCTATAAACTCATTAAGTCACCAATTGCAGTAGTTAACCAGCAGCTACAATGTTAGTTAGTTTGTCTTCCTGCCTGAAACCTGTTGTTTTACAGCCTGTAACCTGGAATCTTCTTGGGGGGGTCCAAATGGGAGTTCAAACAGGAGCTTTTGGGTTCTTGTCAGCGTGAAGAAAAGCTATGGGATCGCTAGTGTAATGTCACCTCGTCCATTCAAGGCCTTCAAGACATCCTAAACGCGTTCCCCCAGCGCTGGAGGGGTTCTGTTAAACATTCTGTTAAAATCGTTTCCCACTCGTTTCATCCTCCAGCTGTCGGCGGTGTTCAGAGGATGGTCATGGGTTTAGAACCCTATCCCGGAGCGAGTGCAGGGAGGCGAGAGGCTCACAGGAATGTCTGTTATTCTTAGCAATTTAGACGACCTCCGGGGGTGAAATGATCCTCCTCACCTCCCCAGCACCGGTGGGTTGGTCTCCTCTGTCATTCAGCCGATGCTAATGCTAACTGCTGAGCTCACATCTCAATGCATCTAGATAGCATTCGCTAAACAAGTGTTTCGGATCGGGATCATGATCAGGGAAGAACCGGTCGGATCACCTGCCTCTTCCTCTTGCTCCCAGATGGAACCAAATCCAAAACTAAACTTTCTGCTTGTAAGTAAAGCCTTGATTTGGTCGGGGGGGGGGGTTCCCATGACACCAAGGTTGTCTGGTCACGGCCTTTCATTTCCTGTTGAATCCGAACCTTTTCAGAGCGGCTAACTCGTAGCATCTGATTGTCAGCCAGAAACATTATGAGAGACTTTGACCTCCTCCTCATCTTGCTGTCCTCCCCCCAGCTCAAGAGTGTTACCCAGGAGGCCACCAGACGTTATCCAATCCCTATCGCAGCATCAACTTTGACTCCACCGAGATCCAGAACACGGCCATCCAGGACCTGATCTGCGACCACTCTCTGGCGCCGGGCTGGTACCGATTCCAGATCAACAACAAGCCGGCAGAGATGCCAACCACCTGCGTGGAGGTAGTAGTCCGTCTCCAGCTTCCAGCAGGTTTAATAAGTACCTCCAGTCCAACTTGGGGAGTGTAATAGCCGCCTTGTGGGTAATGACTGTTTGTGTCTCCTCAGATGAACCACTGTGGCACTCAGGCTCCGGTGTGGCTGTCCCTGAAGGAGGCCTCGCTACCGCGGCCCGGCGAGGTGCGCCGGCTCTCCGCCTGTGCTACCTGGCAGTTCTTCCATGGCAGCGCCAAAGACTGCTGCCTGTTCCGCATCCCCGTCACGGTGCGCAACTGTGGTCAGTTCCTGATCTACTACCTGCAGCCGACGCAGGGTTGTATGGGATACTGTGCCAAAGGTGAGTGATGGGACTATTCAACTAGGATCACGTCAAACTGTTTCATCTCTTAGACTTTTCCTCATCAACGTTTCTGATAAAACTTAGTTTTAGTTGCTCCAGATGTTGGACCCAGACTCTGCCCGCCAGGCGAGGTCGAAGTCAACGGGCGGTGCCGAGGTGAGAATGTTTCCTGTCCTCCTCCCACAATCCGTTCACTCCAAACATCTTTTTTACTCCTCTATTTGTCTGGATAGCTGCCATCCCATCCCTGCTGTCCCGGCCGGTGATTACGCCGGAGGTGATTGGCCAGAACGTCCACCTGAGGTGCTCCTTCCTCCCGCCGCCGTGGAGCCAGCCGCTGGGCTTCCAGGTGGTCTGGGCCAGACACATCGGCCTTAGCATGAAGGCCGAGATCAGGCAGGAAGCCACGCTGAAGCCCTTCTCTCTGGCAGAGATGGATGGCGTTCATTTCAGGCTCGGGGAAAAGGTAATTCCTGCCAGACCAGACTTCCAATAACACATGTGGAGGGTGTGACCCCTTGAGCGGGCATCATAAGCTTCTGATCATGCCGACCTGTTTTGGCGTGGGTCCAGCGTGTGTCAGATCCCATTAAGCAGAGGCGTAAGGTGCTAAACCACTACATGCTTCACGTTCAGGCTTTTTTGTTCAAATGCTGACAGGGAACTCCAGGATTCACCTCTGGCAATCCGCTGAGCCTGACTTTGTTCTCGGATCATGTCCTGAATGTTACACAACCCAAAATGTGCTTTAGATTAGATTTTCTCCTCATTTGTTCTTAAAGACAGGCATGAACGTCTGAGTGGCGCCCACCATTAGCCATCATTTAACATCTGTGGCCGCTCGCTGCTTTTTGTTCCTGTCGTTATGATGAATGAATTCTGACTTCAGATCAGTTCGTCTCTCTGATGTGCAAATGTTGCCATTCAGATGGTGGTGTTCTTTCACCAGGAGACATTTGGCGATACGCATCATCCGTCAGCATTTCTTTGCGTTCGGTTTCATATGTCGGGACCATTTATCTCCGGCCGATGGATGAAGGTTGGAGGTGGGAGGTGGACAGCATCCTGTGGTGATCGCGGCTCTGATTGGACAAGGAGCCCTTTTTTTTTTGTCTTGAATTCTAATCAGAGGTGACAGTTCAACTCTAAAGGAGCTGCTGTCACAAACACTAAGTTGATGATGCTTGTCGGCGCTCCGCAGCGCAGGCTGCTGCTCACTGATCACACCCACTTCCTGCAGAGACATGTTGTTCCCAGCAAACAGAGAGTAACTAGATACCAAACATGACGACACTTCAGTCCATCGCTCGGCCCTTGTACAGCTGTGGACCAGTGCACTGCCAAATATGGCCATCTGGTCCGCGTTAGCTTTATCTGGAACATGTTGAGGAGGACCATCTTTAACATGTGTTGATGTAGCAGCTGAGTCGTGTCAAAGGTCGTCTCCGTGTTGTTTAAACCCTGAGAGTGAGTTAAGTGTTGGGGCTGTTCTGGATCAGAGAAATGTTGCATGAGGACGTGTTTCACTCCATCATCCCTGCGCCATCAGACATCCTCAGGACTCCTGTCTGCCTTTATTCCACATGTGTGTGTTTGGATTGAAACAAACGTTAAACGATGTTCTTCCCTCAGTACTCCTGCAGCGTGTCAACATTCCGAGCCAACTCCAGCCACAGCCGATCCGCTCCAAAGGAAAGTGAAAGCTTCTACGCCGGACTGAAGGTAAACCGTCCTCAACTCAAGACCGTTTGACTGCTAGGGTTTAGCAGCACTCATCGTTTCTCCTCTTCCTCTTCAGTTTTCTCCAGACTCGCTTCACATAGCAGAAGACAGTGAACATCACAAGGTGACGGTCCACAGCACCGTGCCCATCCCCTGCTCCAGACCGGGACCAGACTACGGGCACCAATGTGGCGTCCCTCTGGCCTTGAGTGTCCACGACCCAGGTGAGACCTGCAGGTAGACAGGAAGTGGTGCCGTCATCCATTCTTACCTGTAATGATGCTTGAACATCAATTCACAAGGTGCTGCTGCTGTGTTCTGAATGTCCTTGTCCATTATGTGATAAAAGTCTGGGAACACTTGCTAACAGTTCTGCTGGCTTGGTGTCTCCAGACAGCCTTGGACGCGAGGCCTCTAATGTGGCGCTGTCCACCTGCCAGGTGATGCTCCACCCTCATACCTGCAGCCATGGCAGCTGTGGCCGCGCTGCCTTTATTCTCACTGCCGTCACTGATTTCACCCGTGATGGGAACCGACCCAGCCTTATCAGCATTTTGCCTGGACCCAGCGCACCAAGACTCTGGAGAAGCTATATTCCGAAGTCCATGAAAGTGAGTCAAAGTCCGCTTGATGTGCAGTGGCAGTGGAGCTTCTAGATGTTTCAGAAGTTATGAAACATGACTTCTGAAAGTCATGTTTCAGAAGTCAATCAAGTCCTAATCATGGACTTGATTAGAGGGTCACGGTTTCAGGATCACAGGCGTCCTGGAGTCCTGGAGGGGTATCGGTATGTGATAAGAAGATCAAAATATGACTTTAATTAGAGGCCGATGAGAAGCACAGGTGTTTACAGATGCATACAGATCATAAAGTCTGGGGGGGATGTTTAAAGAAGCCTTTGTGTCCACACCAGCCATTATGTTATGTAAGACGTGATGTCAGCCCTCCAGACAGGGTGTCTCTGGGAAGCTGGTGTAGGAGCTGCTCCATCTGTGTTGAGTGAAAACATCAAAGCTGGAGGTCACCGGGTGGAGCCCCGCCCTGTAATCTATGCTCTCTTAACCTCTGCCCCCAGGTCACAGTCCAGGACGTTCCCACTTCCATCTGCTATTCTCTGACTGACCCACATGTCATCACTTTGGACGGAAGGTAATTGACTTCCTAATCAGATTCAGACGGCGTCAAACGGGACATTTCAAGTGTTGTGTTTGAACTCCATAGTAACTTAGACCTTTCTTTGGGTACAGACGTTACGAAAATCACCAGACCGGCACTTTTGTCCTTTACCGGAGCCTCGTCAGGGACTTTGAAGTCCACTCTCGCCAGTGGGACTGTGGCAGCCGACACTACTCCGTCGCTTGCAACTGTGGCGTTGCAGCACGAGAAGGGAACGAGATTGCCATCTTCGACATGTGCAACGGCCAGCCGCAGGAAACAAGACCACAGCTCACCCTGAAAAACCTGGGTGACCAGCTTGGCAGCCAAGTGAGGGTCCTGGAATCCCACCAGGGGAAGAAGGTCACCGTAGGTATCCTGACAATCTTTGTGAACATCAGCTGCAGTGTTAGAGCACTCATATCAGTGAAATGACGCAGAGATGGTGAGGAGTTCTGTTAACTGGCTGTTGGATGTGACTCTCCTCTTGTAGTTGATCTTTCCCTCCGGGGCCTTTGTTAGGGCTGATGTTCGTGATTGGGGGATGAGCCTGTCCATCCGGGCGCCCAGCGTCGACTACAGCAGCACAGAAGGCCTTTGCGGCACCTTCGACCGCAACACGCACAATGACATACACGATTCTGACGGCGACGCCTTTGGCCCACAGGACCTACACGGCTTCATCGAGCACTGGAGGTCAGAGTTCAACAGCAGTTTAGACCGTCATAAACTAAAAGCTTGATTTGCTCAACCTGTTTCCTCTCCGTGTGCTAGGATAACTCCTGGTGAGAGCTTTTTTGACAAGACGCCCCCGATGAGCCTTCAGAAGGTCCGGAGGCCCTTCTGCCAGTGCCAGAAAGGATACAGCAGCTCTCATCACGATGGTGGAGGGATGACGAGCTTCTACAACCCCTCTGCCCATTCGGAATGCTTAGCTTCTGATAATGTGGATTACACATCAGTCTTCCCCTCCATGGACACGACCGTGGAATACATCAGAAAGAGTTCAGAAGGAGAGGAAACGTCTGACTTCAACAGTCATCCCCTGGAGAGGAGGCACCTCCAGTTTCCTGGCAAGGACATTGGTCTCCAACTGGATGGGAAGTTCGGAGAGGACCTTCCGTCTCCAGCCGACAGACCTAGGAGACAGGTGTCATTTGAATTTCAGCCGGTTTTTGCTGCTCAGAGCTTCAGCCAAGCCGATTTGGAGAACGTAACCTACTTCTTCCCTGAGGATCATCTGGCGGAAGCCCGGCCGGAGGTGCAACCCCAGTGGCCCACACCAAGTGGCTTGACCTCAGCTAAAGCTTTGGAGATCTGCCAGATAGCTTTGGCTAACTCCACTGTTGGTGCACTGTGCCGGGGGCTGCTGGGACGTCGCCTGGAAGAGGCAGTGGATCTCTGCATTCTGGACCTGCAGCTCAAAGACGACCTGGGCTGGGAGGAGGAGCTGCTGCCCTACCTGGAGAACGAGTGCGAGAGGAGATTGTTGGAAAACCGGACCCACAGAGCCTCTGAGGTGAACGATCCACCGGGAACTTCCAAAGAGGTGGTGACAGCGCTACGCTGCCCCAACTTTTGCAACGGAAATGGAGAATGCACAGAGTGGGGGTGTCAGTGTTACCCCACCCACAGCTTCTACGACTGCAGCCTGGCCATCAGTGAGTATCCACAGACAGCTAATGTGATGCTTCATGGGTCCAAACTTAAGAGGCTAACGGTGGTTGGCTTCCACATGTATGTCAGATGAGTCATGAACATCCAACCACTTCTCCTCTGACAGGTCAACCAGTGGAGCTGACAGATCTGGAAAACAGTGGACTGTGTGACATTCGATCCTTCAACTGCCGCAACATCCGCGTCTTTGGCATCGGCTTCATCGACTCTCCCGACCTCAGCTGCCATGCAACACGACTGAAGGTGAGGCAAGTCGAATCAGGTCAGATCAACTCTAGAACCGTTCCTCTAAACTGACCTACCTCCGCAGCACATAAATGGAGTTTGGGTTCCGGGGGAGAAGCAGAGAACCAAAGCCGCCTTCCTCAGCTCCAAGGCTCTAGACTGCGCCGTCCCGTCTCTGAGCAACGCCGCTGTCAACACGGAAGACTTCATGATGGACGACAAGCCCTATGCACGCTGGGAGATTAAAGTAACGTCTCTGAAATCACTCTAAAGAGTCCATTGTTAGTTAGGTGTGTCTTCACTCAGCTCCTTGGCCCCTCAGATCACCAATGATGGCTCCCAGTACAGCCGGGCCCGGGTGCTGACCATCTACGACGGCGTTTGCCAGGTCTGTGAGGCTTCACGCTCAGGACTCTGTAAGTTAAAGGTAACTCACATACAAGAGTGTTTGTCTCTATGTTTCTATGTCGAGGCGGGGAGAAGCTTTCCTTAATGAGTTTGTTTGAGTGCAGTATGTGGTTCAACATGAAGCACAGCAAAGCGTTTTATTTGCCCTGTTAGGGCAGCAGATTCCCAACTTGTAGCTGGTTGAATGACTAAACCAGAGACAGCGATTTCCCATCCTCCCACCATGTAGCAGCTGACTAATTTAAATACAAGAGCAGACCCAGAGGTGTTGTTGTTACTGGAACCGATTTTATGGACTGGATACCTCGTGTCAAGTCATAAACAGCCTGGAGAGAACATTTTCACATGTGTGTGCCAACGCTGCAGTAAACTGAGTTAACCTGAGCAGACAGCGTGTTTGGAGCTGATGTTCCCTGACCTACCTGGGAAACAGGGGGATCTGTTGTCGTGATGCTATACAGTAAATGTGAGTGCACAAACAAACCTCCTCTCTTTTGGCGCTGTCAGGAGAGGACGTGTAACATCGACGGCATGTGTTTCACAGCGGGGGACTCCAATCCCAGCAGCCCGTGTCTCCTCTGTGACCCGAACACTTCCAAATTCAGCTGGTCCGTGAACCAAGGTATGAAATGTCTTACCTGGGAAAGCAGAACACAACCATCACAATTACAAAGAGCGCACTGGTATGTGTTCCCTTCTGGGGGGGGTTAGCTTCAGCTTTCTGTCCTGTAATTGTGAATACCCGGGAAAACAGTATTTATCTTCAAGCGGTGGTCCTGGTAGTCCGCCGTCACTGTGGTAGCCGTCCAGTTTGTCACGATCAGCAGATGAAAGCAGCGGATGCTTGAGTTTCCCAGCATGCCCTGACCTGTCGTTTAACCGCACCAAGAGAGCGAGGTGGGGGGGAGGGGTCACATGACTGATTAGCACCGTTAACTATCCTCACTCACACTCAAAGTCAGCATAATTGTCTCACATTCAGTCTGCAGACCGGAAGGTCCTTGCTGCAATAATTGCATTGAATTTGTTTGAATTATCATACAAAGGAGATGAAATTATTCCGTTTCCTCAAAGTGCCAAAAGTAATTACATCATGAAAAGAGCAGTATTCTATGAAATCCTTAAAACAGCTTGATTTCTGTTGGATTCAAGTGGAATTATCTCACCGCGCCACCAGACAGTCGGGTTAGGAGTTCAGCAATAATCCTCTTAATCAGCAAGCGCTCCCTTGTCTTAACATATGACCATCCTGCTGAGCAGGTGTTTCCTGAGATTATCATCACTTTCTTGCCTTTCAAACGTCCCTGGGGAGGCGTGATCTCAGTAGTGGATGCGATGTGATCCCGCTCAAATGGCTGTTGAGAGGTCTGCTTGGAAAGAAAAGACGCAAACCCATCCAACCAGAGATAAAATGATTTTCTGGAAACAGCCAGGAGGATGTTTTTGCCAAACAGAGCTCACATGTTCAGAGTTTATATCATGACAGGATGTTCCTCAAAGATGGCCACTTGTAGGTGATGATGACGATACTATTTGTGTTTCCTCATCTTCAGTCAACGAGCCTCCGGCTTTCCACCGTCCTCAGAGGGACTTGCAAACGTTCGCTGGTGAGAACTTCGTGTACCAATTTGCTGCGTCAGACCCCGAGGGCTCAGCACTCCTCTTCCAGCTTGAGGAAGGACCAGATGGAGCGGTCCTCTCCCCTGCAGGACTCCTCATCTGGAGGGTCCCATTCTTCCCCAAAGAGGGGGGACACCAGTCACGACATGGCTTCCGCTTCACTCTGTCAGACGAGTGTAACGCTCAGAGCACCGTCACTGTGGAGGTAGAGTCGAGTCACCGAGTGTATCCTTGATGATTCAAGTCGTGGTCGCTCAGGCGCCGTTTCTCTACAGATTGACGTGCTTCCATGTGGATGCCAGAACGGAGGTTCTTGTGTGACTGATGTCAAGTTCCCTGCTGGCAGTGGGAAGCACCTGTGCCTCTGTCCCGAGGGGAAACGTGGCGACCTCTGCGACCAGGACGTTGACCAATGTTCGTCAGACCCTTGCGTTATTGGGAAGTGCATCAACACCGCCGGGGGATACCGATGCGAGTGTCCTGCCGGATTGAGAGGTGAGTCCTTCAAATGTGAGCCTGTGGGAAACAGAGCTGCTAATGCTAACCTGTGGCTCTGGTGTCCATGATTCTGGCAGGTGGGACATGCTTGGAAGACTTCAACGAGTGTGAGGACAAGCCTTGCCACCCAGGAGTCCAGTGCTTCAACAGTTTTGGCTCTTTCAGATGCGGCTCATGCCCCAAAGGCATGCTGGGAAATGGGACGACGTGTGCAGGTAAGCAGGGAAAAGCAAGTTGTTCTATTTTCATGATTACATTTATATCAGGACAACAGTTAAGAAAATATCCACAAAGGCCAAAGAGTTTAAGGGTGCATGAAACAGGAATGTCACTGGGAGGAAGTCAGGAATACGCTAACATGCTAACAACATGCAAGACTCCTGGACATGATTACATAGCTCTGAGACGTGTAGCCAGTTATTGTTCATCAGACGCTGCTGTTTAACGTTGTGCAGCCATTGTTAGGGGAGCTCACGTAAAAACATCGAGCAGTCGTCCAACACTCATACGATCATCTGGAGGCTGCAGTTTCTTTTCAACGCTTTGTCACGCAAATCCGATTCATCTGCTAGAACCCTGTCCAGGACGTGAAGGTGCGTCTCTGAGGAACCCTCAGCAGACATGCAGCTCTGTGTCGAATGGAAACCAGATGTCTGATGGCAGCTGATGCTCCCGCCTCCCTCCATGTGCGGCTAGCTGGAGTTAATGCTCTGAAAACACTGGGAGGAAAACCTGCTTCCTCAGTTGGGTTTGATGGAACTCAAAGCAGATCAGTCGTTACTGCCTCCACCAGGGAGGTTCTGCTTCTGTCTGTCAGCAAGGACACCCAAGATCAAACCAGATCAGTACCGACCCACGATACATTAGTGGAAACTCGTTTTTCTACCAGTAGAGGGCATCTGCCGCCGAGCTCCATCACAGCTGAGTGTAGAAAAGCATTGTGTGCCACAGGGAGATGTAGATTTCATTTGTGTTGCATAAAAAAGCACCAGAAGGTCACGCATTACTAGAGGAAGGTATTTTCCTACATAGGGATGATTCTCAGAGGAATTCCAGAATTCTGTCTGGATGAATCCTCTTCCGTTCAAATGTAGATTCTTGTTTCTCCTTTTGGCATGAAAGAAGAATGAAATCATGTCTAATGGGAGAACTGGCGAAGCAAACAACATAAATCAGTTATGTACATTGTGGTTTTTACACGGTTTTGTAAGAGCAGACTCTTGAGGACAGTACTGTGGGTTTCCTCAGAAGGGAGGAAGGTTTCCTGGATGATGTTAGATCAAAGATGTTCCATAGGTGGAGGCTGATGTTGGTTAAACTGGAGTCGTGTCTGAAGTCCTTCCTGCCACACATGTGGCTTGTAAATGTGCCAACGGCCTCTGAGGGGTAATTAAGCCTCATTTAGATCTTTGTTCCCATCTTATCTGCTGTGGGGCATCTGAAAGTACACAAACAAGCCTTTGAACCGACCACAACCTGTCACCTCACTGGCTGATCAAACCGTTCAGTGGGAAGCTGACGAAGGCTAAAATTTAATATCTATCTTTCTCCATTCAGCAGTCAGGCCGGTCCCCACCTCCACCACATCTGGTCCTCGTACCACTGTCTACAAAACACCAGATGTTCTGATGCAACCACACAAAACAAAGACACACTCTTTCCAGAAGAGCGCGACTGGAACCTCCTCCCAGACAAGGGACGTGGTGAGGAGGATCAATCCAGACCAGTCAAAACTTGAGACCGGTGTTTGGAGGCCGACTCAAGGAGTGAACAGGAGCCTCACAGCAGTTCCACCCACAGTGTCCCAGACCCACGCTAATCAATCCAACCCATCCACAACCAGCGTATACACACTCAGCATCTCAGGAATGACGACACAAGTCAAGCCCGATCCACGGAAAACTGACAAGACGTCCGCCGCCACCCCATTAGGTAAGCAACCATCTCTACCTGCTGGAGATAGAGGTCTGAAGTGGTTCCGGTAGATTCTGATTGATCTCTATCTCAGGATCTGGTCATGTGACTGTGTCAGCCACGTGTGCCAGTAGGCCCTGCTTCCCTGGGGTTCAATGCATCAATCGTAGGCCGCCACACGTGGGCTATGTCTGTGGTCGCTGCCCACCAGGCCTCTATGGCAATGGACGCATCTGCATGAAGGATGCCAAAGCCGGTAGGGGATTCTTCTTCTTCTGCTTTAGTGGTGACCCGACCGTCACTGTTGGAGGAAGTAGTTCTCAAAGTAAGCAAAGACCTCGTCTCTCCCCAGCGTCCAATCACCTCCCCCAGCAGCGGCCGGCAGGGAAGACCAATCGACAGCCTCCAGGAAGAAGCAGCAAAGTCTCCCAGCTCCACCTGCCCAACCTTCCCATCAGACACCTGTCTCTGCCTAGCGTCAGAGCCAACAGGGACAATACCCCACGCCAGGTCCCGCCTTCCGGGAGGGGAGGTGGGACAGGGAGGAGAGAGGCGGTCAGTCCTTCAAGAGATGTTGCTAGAACATCAGTCAGGACTCATCATGTCACGCCAGACACAGCCAGGACATACATGACGATCAGCAGGGATGTCACGGTTGGCCAGGTGACCGTCTCCAAGGTGAGCTCACCTGTTCTGTACTCATAATAATGATGTGTCAGGGCATGAACATCCAATCAATTTCACCCTTTCACTCAGCCTGACCACACCCCGTCCAGAGTGACTCCATCAGGACCTCACCGAGTCACCCAGCCTGGCAGAATGACGCCGTCCAAGCAGACAAGCGATGCCCACATCGGCCACCAGGGCTCCACCCGAGACACGCCCTGGCCCCGCCCTGGGCTGACAGCAGCCCTCACCTCCCTGTCGTTCTCCCTGTCTGAGTCAGAGTTCTCTGCAGATGGAGACGAGTCTGGAGGCGAAGGCCCGGAGATGGCGCCCGCCGCAGCTTCATCGACCTTCACCACACAGGACCAGGTCGCCTACAGCAGCCGCCTGCCGCTAAGAGCTAGCGCCCTACAGGTGGGGGAAAGGAGTGCTACGAGGGCGGGGGTACATGAGATAACCTGCACCGACCGGCCATGTTTTCCTGGCGTCGCGTGCGAACCAGCCGTGGATGGGGGTTTCCACTGTGGGAGGTGTCCTGTTGGGTACACGGGAGACGGGCTGGTCTGTCGAGGTAACTCCTAACTCCTGTGTGTGTGTGTATATGTGTGTGTTGCCAAACAGCTGACTTGCGTCTGTTTCCAAGCTGTTTGCAGACATACATGTGGCAGGAACATGGCATGTGCTGCGCCCAACACCTGCCGCTGTAAACCGGGGTACACTGGACTGAACTGTGGCACAGGTGAATAAATGAAGCGCCTCTATTCCTGAGCCTGTGAATTGATGTCATTGATTAATCATCGATTATTTCCTGTTCCCACAGCAATCTGCGAGCCGGCCTGCGTGAACGGCGGCGTTTGTGTTGCTCCAGGTGTGTGTCAGTGTCTCCGGGGTTTCCATGGAGACACCTGTGAGGAAGGTAAGGCTTTCCAGGTTGACGCAGGTAACCTGGTTTAAACCCACTGACTCGGCGATACAACCATCTAAACGCGTCTGCGCAGCTCTGTGCAGGTCGCCCTGTCAGAACGGAGGCACCTGCGTGGGTCTGCAGACCTGCTCCTGCCCCTACGGGTTTGTGGGACCTCGATGTGAGACCAGTGAGTCCAAACTCGTTTCTAACTCCGTCTCTGAGTCCCTCTGATTCCAAACGTGATCGATCCACCTGTCGCACGCAGTGGTGTGCAGCCGCCACTGTCACAACGGAGGCCAGTGTGTGTCCCCAGACCGGTGCCTGTGTCCACCGGGCTGGACCGGCCCGTCCTGTGAGACAGGTGAGTGTGTGTTGGTGTGTGTCGGTGTGTGTTGGTGTGTGTGTGCTGACTTCGAGCGTCTGTATCCAGCTCGCTGCTCCCCCATGTGTCTGAACGGAGGTTCCTGCGTCCGTCCGAATGTCTGCGACTGTCCTTTGGGTTTCTACGGGACAGAGTGTCAGAATGGTGAGTCGTCCATCTGTTCATCCATCATCCACCCATTCATCAGCTCATTCACCCAGTCATTCCTGTCCTCCTAGCTGTCTGCGCCCCTCCCTGTAAGAACGGCGGTGTGTGCACGAGGAACAACGTCTGCTCCTGCCTGCAGGGATACACCGGGAGGCGATGCGAGAAGAGTCCGTCTCCTCCTCTTCCTCCTCCTCATCCCTTCTTCATGAAATGCTTTGCCCTCTCCGTCGGCTGCCCTTACTTACATTCTCTCTCTCTTTTTCTCTCTGCAGGTGTGTGTGAGCCCATGTGCATGAACGGCGGCAGGTGTGTCGGTCCTGATGTGTGCGACTGTCCGTCAGGCTGGCGAGGAAGGAGATGTGACAAACGTGAGTGGGATCGTGTGCGATGACACAAACAAACTTGCTACTTCCTGTCAGGAGGCCTACAGCTGGTGTGACCACTGTTATCACGGCGCTAACGCTATGTCTGCTTGTCTCTCAGCCAGTTGCGTGCAGAAGTGTCTGAACGGAGGCGAGTGCGTCGGACGGAACACCTGCCACTGCAGCCCGGGATGGCAAGGCATGCTGTGTCAGATCCGTGAGTATCCCAGCAGGGAACCAGAACCAGGTGGACCCGTCACAGGGTCTAAAGGCCTGATGGATGGGTCGTGAGGGTCTGAAAGCTTACGTTTCTGTCACTTCTCAGCTCACTGTGAACAGAAGTGTCTTTACGGCAGCCGATGCATCCGACCCAACGTCTGCGCCTGCCGGAGTGGATACTCCGGTTCCGTCTGCGCCAGACGGGTAAGAACAGGAAATGAGATGGATTTGAAGTCAATGAAGACTCAAATAGTTGTTTTTTTTTTTTATTTAAATCAGGTCACACCTAAAAAAATGAAGTTTGAACTTCACCACAGACTCAAAGTAACGTTCAGGTTTAATAAAGTGAATGAAACTGTTTTTGCAGCTCCCCATCTCTCGAGGCTGAGACCTCGGTCCAGCTTACAGACACCATCACATCATCATCATTATCATCATCATCATCCTCATCTCTATGATGGCCCAGTAAAGAAGAAATAAGTTTTATAAAAACAGACGTTTGACTGTAAATGACACTATGAGAATTTTATTTATTTGTTGTTCTATATGTCACATGTTTGTGTTGTTATTTAATCTATAATCACTGTTACCTCTCAACAAAGCTTGTTTATTGTTCGTTTTGTAAGAAAAACAAATAAAGATCCTTATAAGGTGTTGATTGATTGGTATTTACTCCAGGTTCAGGTCGACACACACACCTACTCTGAAGTCCTCCATGAACCTCCGATCACCAGAGGTCTACTGCCACCTGCTGGCGGAAGCAGTGACGTCACAGTCTTCCCTGAATACCTGAGTGATGAATGAAAACACGACCTGACTTAAAGTTTAGCGCTGCACCACACGAGGTTCACGGATATTTATATCCACCCCCAAAGATGGCACTGGGTAAGGTGAAGGGGGGGAAAGGGAGGGGAAGGAGGAGGTGTGTGTGTGTGTGGGGGGGGGTCCGTCCTGGTGGGCACGGACAGAACGGGACGGACCGGCGGGTCCACCTGGACTGTTCACTCAATGGGGGCTTCAAGTCATCGGCCAAAGGGGCAAGGTTATCCTGTGTGTGTGTGTGTGTGTGTGTGTGTGTGTGTGTGTGTGTGTGTGTGTGTGTGTGTGTGTGTGTGTTTGTGTTGTTTCATCCCAGACTAAAATGTCTTAAAGTGACTTAAAACATTGACAAACAAACATCCGGTAAACAAAGACCCCCCCGGCTGCTCTCCGGTCGTGACCGGAACCGGAACGTTCTGACTGTGGTGACGTTAATTTAGAAAAACAAACAAACATGAAAACCCGGCCTTGACCCACATGTCGGTGCAGCCGAATTTAAACGCGTCCCGCGGACGCGACAGGTGCGGTCCTCCCTCCCGTTCCCGCCCCCACCTGTCCTCCCTCCTCCTCGCGGGACGCAGACCCGTCATTCGTTAATGGTATGCTGATCAGCCGAACCCCCCTCGGTCACCGGATCGGCGGCAGCTGCTCGGCCCCCCGGTGCTATTTCCACCACCACCCCCCAGAATAAAGCGATGTGCAGTCAGACCCGAGCAGAGCCAGGATGAAGTCCGCGTCCACGGAGCGCAGCGCCTTCACGTCCGACCTGGACAGCGGCAGCGGCGGCTCCACGGGCGGCTGCAGCCCCCGAGCGGAACCGGGGCTGGCGGTGGAGGAAGAGGAGGAGGAGGAGGCGGCGGCGCTGGACTCCCGATCCGGAGCGCCCAGGAGGAGGCGGCGGAGGAGACGTCGCAGCGGCGGCAAAGACGCGCGTCTCTCCGGAGCGAACCAGCAGAGGCAGGCGGCCAACGCGCGGGAGCGGGACCGGACGCACAGCGTGAACACGGCCTTCACGGCGCTGCGCACGCTCATCCCCACCGAGCCCGCCGACCGGAAGCTGTCCAAGATCGAGACGCTGCGCCTGGCTTCCAGCTACATCTCACACCTGGCCAACGTGCTGCTGCTTGGGGACGACTGCCGGGACGGGCAGCCGTGTCTCCGGTACCAGAGCATCCTGCACGGCCCCCCCGCGCTGCGCCCCATCTGCACCTTCTGCCTCAGCAACCAGAGGAAACTGGTGAGTGAAGAACGCATCACCGAGGGGGTGGGGGGGTGGATGGGAACACAACCAGTCAGGTCATCTGCAGTCATGTGGGGGTTCTGGTTTTTAGCGCAAAATGAAGATGTGGTGCGTTCAGGTACAGTACCGTATTTTCCGCAATATAAGGCACACTGGATTATAAGGCGCACCTTCAATGAATGACCTATTTAAAAAACCTTTTTTCATATATAAGGCACACTGGGTTATAAGGCGCACTGTCGGTTTTTGAGAAAATTTAAGGCTTTTAGGTGCGCATTTTAGTCCAGAAAATACGGTAATAATCATTCAGTTTTGCAGGTGAATCATTGATCACCTGAATGTCACTGAATGTCTGTGGGTTTTGTCCACAGCTCAGAGATGGAGGGAAACCTGTGGCTGCGGTGTGACGTGACGGACCCCCTCCCTGATGTTTACACGCTCCTATGGAACTTTGTACATATCGAAGCCTTTATATGTTTGTTTTTTTATGAGGTAGAATTCTGAAAAGCACTTTCTGTTCGTGTTCATGCGCTTCTGGACCTCCGTGTTTTGGTTGAACTGTAACCTGAGCCCATGTGTAAAGTTGCACCTGACAGGGGGGGCTATTCTGGTCCCATGAAAACTACCCCCACCCCACGTCCAGCTCCTTGTCTCTGTCAGTCACGGTCACGGAGGAGCAGCTGCTGCGTTTGGAGCTAATGATGCGTTCAGGTCTGTCAGAAATAGCACAATTACTTGGGGTTTAATTAAAGCAGCATTCAATGGGGTCCTCTAGTGGCCGGATGTGGAACTGCAACAACACAAGACCTGATCTCAGGTTAATGTTTGGTTCAACAACCATCATTAAGTCTGATTCAGATTTAATCTGTTTTAAAAGAAGATAAAAACAGGAATGAGTTTTTTTTTTTTAAATCAGAGCTGAGTCCGATCAGTTAATAAATGATCCATACAGCTCTTTCTGATCAGCCTAAAATCAATATAGCTCAGGTGTGATCACCAGTCGGGACGTCACTTTTAACTGGGCATCTTGTTTGGAGGTTGTGACGTGGGACAATTTGTCCCAGACTTGTTGCCGTAGCAGAACATTCCAGAAAACCACCGAAAACATAGATTTGACTTTTCGTCAGAGCTCACGCTAATAAAATACTTAAACCCAGTCCAACTGGACAGTAGTACCGGTAGTGACATTTGCGTCCAGAAGCCGTGCATCAAATATTCACCGGTGATTTGCTGTGAAATAATTTTTTACGATGTTACATGAATGCACCGCCTGACACATAGAATGATGTCATCACTGGTTCCGTCTCAGTTGGGTCAGTCTGGGATCTGATCATCTGATTAGGTATTGATGACAACACTGTGGCCTTCGCCGTCCCCCTCTTCTTCCTCAGTGAAAGCTTAAACCGTTGCTGCCTTAACTGACTGCAGGAAACCAGAGACGTGGGATTCGCTGCAGCTTCGCCTGCGCTGACGCCTTTCGATGTTTGCATGTTGTTTACTTTTGCGTTGTTGCACAACCTGTGATCACTTTAAAACTGTGATGTTTCGTGTGCACAGGAACGCGGGTCGGAAACCCACCCCGTTCCGACGGATCAGAACTGTCAGCGAAAAAAGTTGCACACTACCTCAAACCTATGCATGAAATATGAAGGCCTACCTCTAAATCGAAAGTACTTGAATACCTGAAAACTGTCTTTGCACACGGACAATTCTGTTAAGCTGAAGAATGTATTTTTGTACAATAAACGGTTTTCTCTGAATCTGCCGTTCTTCCTGACTCCATATCCACCAGGTTTGCGTAATAAATATGATTCTAAACCTGTTTGATTTCTATATTTAAATATGTTCCACCTCCAGCTGATCTTGGAATATTCCTTCCGCCTCAGAGGAACGAGTAAATGTTTTCAAAAATTGACATGACTGCTGGAGATTTTGTCACCACGTATTAATAATTTATCCTGATTTTCAAACTGAGCTCGAGCCGTTTGTGGATTCTTGAGAAAAACATCCGAAGAATGCAAGAGCACTTCCATAATCTTTATTTCATAAAAAAGTCAATTGGTTTATATCAGATTAGAGAAAGTAGAAACCATATTAACCAGTTAGCTTAGCGAGGCATCTTACTGGGGACGTGTCCTCTGATGGACCGAACAAAAAGAGCTCGACCCGTCAAACAGGTTTACTCGAGGAAAGGTAAGACCCAAAGATGACTCAAAGATGACTGGGCTTAATTTTAAAAATGAAAAAAGTAAGAAAAAGGGGGCTTTGGCGAAATTATGTTGATATTTTTTCAAAAATTAAACACTTCCTGATTCAGATTTATATGAACAGCGGAATGTTTCTTATCCAAATCACAAAAGGCGTTCTGACAACAATACCAAAATAAAGAATTCTCCCCTGGGAGCCACGAGACCGGCCCAGGGATGGGGGATCAGGACCAAGCCCTTCGCTTTCAAAAGAAACGATTTGGAGTGGTAGACGAGAGTGAGTTGGGCCTATAGTCGAAGACACAAAAAGAGAAAAAGGGGAAAAATTTGTTGCTCCCGCGCATAAAAAAGATCCAACAAACCGTGGGGGCTTCAGTCCGTCTCCTCTTCTTCTGACCCCGACTCTGCAGAGAGGAAAACCGTCAATCAAGTGATGTAGGACTGAGGCTGAATCCCATCTACCCGGTGCGTCGGTATTTACCTTCCTCTGCATTTTTCAGCCACTCCACAAATTTTTTCATCTGCTCGAGGAAGACGCTCCTTCCCTTGGACAGGTGGGCATCAGAGTACCACCTCAGTATGGCCTCTTCACTCAACACGTCCGCTGTTCAGAAGGACAGAGCAGCATTACAGCTAAGCTACAGGAGACGGGTTACGTTCAACGCTCCCTGCAGGAACCTACTTTTGTAGAGGAGCACCACGATCTTCTGGAAGGCCTTCATGAAGTGGTTGTCGTAGCAGTACTCCTGGATCTTGAGCAGCAGGCTGATCTCAGACAGACCCTGGGAGGTGAAGGCTTTCAGCAGGAGGCTGTATTGCTGCAGGAACAGACATGAAGCTGATGTTTGGGTCATAAAACACTGATGTACAGGAAGATCTATTTATCTACCGGTTCTCTGTCGCTCACAGTCAACAGTCATGAAGGGACACAGACTGCTCTAAATACACGTTTACCATCTATCACATGTCGGGCACTGATCAATCAATCAGTGCTGCTGTTACATCTAACCCTGATGGCGCACTGCTGCCTTCTGGTGGTCGTTATGGATCCTACAGTCTGACATCAGCAGATATTCATCTTTCTCTTCAAAGTAAAATCACAATTACGCCGGCACTTCTTTGTATTGAAAGACAAACAGGAAATATTCAACAGAAAATTTACCCTATAGTTAAAAGAAACACAAGGTGATTCTCACCTTATTTGCTCACTCCAAGCTCAAGGAGAAAAAATGGTGAACTGTCCCTAATGAGCTTAACTAACGGACGCAAGTGGTCCAAAGAAAGTGCCGCTACTCACGAGTCAATTATCAGCAGCGTATAAAACATCTGTCATTCATTCCAACTGCTTTATTTACGTTGATCAGACCTTCTCTTTGACTTGAGCAGGAAAGAGATAAAGAACATCTGAGGCCTGATTTCAGAACCTGCAGCCTTCGCCTGCTCCCAGTGGAATGAACTTCCTCCACTCCTTCCTCAACAGGGCCTTTCGTACCTTCAAGTGTTTGATGGCTTGTTCGGTCACCACCTCTTCCTTCTTGTTCCACTCTACGCAGCTCATCACGCTGGTCCAGATGATGCCGATCATGGTCTGCTCAGAGAGGTTGGCCTTTTTCATCTCCTCTTTGGTGAAGGCGATAATCTGAAGCGACATGGAGACACACAGCCGGGTCAGAGCATCCCCTCAGACCACGTGTCTGCTGGACAGGGCGGCAGCCTCACCTCCTTCTGAGGGTCACCGCGGGACATCTGGTCCTGGAGCTCCTTCTGCAGCTTCTTGCGGGCAGAGATGGACTGCTGGTTGCGGACAAAGTCGGACAGCTCCTTCAGCCCTGCTTCGGTGAAGTACTTAGCAAAATGGTCGCAGCTCCGTTTGTTGGCAGGAAAGAGTTCCTGTGTGGGGCAGGAATACTTAAAACTTAGACACAAACAGCAGGATTTGAAACTCAATCCCAAACTGGAGGTTTTCGAACTGCCTCGGATTCTAAACGGTGATTTACCATCAGTCTGTTGTCCATGCCCACTTTGCGGAGACTGGCAGCAACAGAGTTGATGTCCTTCTCATTGATCCATGATTTGAACAGCTTGACAGCGAAGGCTGCCGACACTCCTTGACAGAGGAAAACAGCAGCGGTCACACTTAGAAACACCGTTGAACAACGCTTTCCATCTTGTCTACGCCGCAGGGCTTCTCACCTTCTTTAACGAGGTTCTCGTTGAAGAGGCTGTTCAGGATGGAGGCTGATATGTTGCCGTTGGCCAGCAGGATGCCTGTCAGCATGGCCAGTTTGTTGCGCTCAGACTCTGTGAATCCCTTGAGAAACAGCAGCAGCTGCAGACAGCAGAAACTAGTTAAAAAAAAGCTATTCAGAGCACACCATCGTTGCTTTCTCACACTTGAACTGCTGACGGTGGTAAAACTTGGCAGAGCGGCGCAGCAACCGTCAATTATAGGGTTCCTGATAAAATCTAAAACAAGCAGTGCAGCAAACAAACTACCCGAAGCCCAAGAAACTATTTTAACCACTATGAAAGAAGACGTGGAAAACTAAACCAAATTTTAAGCCTTAAAAAGCTTTGATACATGAATTTTTATATGTGGGACAAATGAGGAGAGTTTTAAACCATAATAAACAGTCTAGCAGAGCTGAAGGAAACATTCATGTCTCCCTCTATGTCCACTTGAACACTCACCTTCTTGATCTCATCCTCGAAACCCTTCTCCAGGTACTTGTAACGCCTGATCAGCTTGTTAAAAACCTGTTTCAGAGGGTCACACCAACAAACCTCTAAATCAGAGCTTCAACAACTTTTAAGTTCCATGTCTGTGTTTCTGCACAGATCTCAGTGCTTTCTACCTGAGCATATGCTTGCATGGTCTCTAGGTCTTCTTGTGCCGTGAATAGGCAGAATTCTGTGCGGGTCATGTCGTCCGACAGATTCCCGCCTGGTGCTGTAGGACAGAAAAAGACTGCGTGTAAAACAGGAAGTGTTTGGATCTCTTAATGAAAAAGATTTCAACGCGACTCACCCAGCATTCCGCCGGCGACCAGGATGTCAAAGAGTGTCTCTGCATACCGGCGGTAGTCAAGCTTGCCACCAGAGGTATCAAGGAACTTCGCAACCGCTTCCAAGTCAGTGCCAGTTTGATTCAAGCCTTGTACGATACTTTCTTGAAACTGAGTAGGGTCAAACCTCTCCTTTTCATCTGCGATTAAGAAAGCACATGTTGATTCAGTAAAAAACAAGGAGTCTGCCAGGACATGGAAACAGATAAACACACGAAGGAAACAAACAAACCTCTTTTCCTTGTTTTGAAACGCTGTCCTGTTAGCGTTGGCTTCTGCGGCTTTTGATTATTCATAAAAGACACCTTGAAAAGGACAAAACATTCATGTTGAGTAACACTAAACATTTAACGTATGCTTAAATGAGTACAAAACGTTAACTATATTGCTTGACATACTGCACTTTTCTGAACTGTATGAGAAGCATTTTAAGTTTGACGAGACAAAAACACACTGATGATAGTCACCTTGAACAGGATTAAGAGTCCAGGATTCAAATCCAAATTTATCCCACCTGATGATCGGGTGTCAGACAGCGTGGCGACAACACAGTCCGTTCAATTCTCGTCTTGTTTTGGTGTAAAACCATGTAAATATTTGCTAGAGTCTGACAATGATGGGAGTTCCACATCATCCAAATTATATTCCAAACACACAGAACCAGCCAAACCGGTGCTGTGGAGCATCACCCCACTGTGAACCCGGCAGCTGCCCTTTATTTTAACTCATTTCAACACCTCCACCTTGTGGCTTTTCCATTCAGAGTGTGTTTATTCATTCTGTTAACAACACTCAACAAACAAACAAACAAACAGGAAACAGCCACAGGACAAAAACTACAAATGTTCAGTATTTAGATGTGACATGCTCGTGTTGTGAAAGTTTTTTGTTGACGTCAGAAGACATTTTTTATTATAAGTAGATCAATCAGCCTAACAGATGACGTCCAGATGGGAAACCTTAAATAACCACTTCATCAAAAACAACACAGTAAAATGTCTCGTCTAAAGTTCTCTACAATAACTTAGAACTAGTTCATATCTTGTTTTAAACATGTGATTTAACTGACAGACACGACGATGCTGTTCCAAACATTACAGAGCTCCATTACAAACACAATAAATCAATCCAGACCAAAAGACCATCTATAAAAAATGTTTTAAACTTCTACCAGAGCCTCCAGCTGCTCGGTATCTCCTCAAATCTACGGTTTACACTTTTAACATTCCAGGAGATCTGGAGCGAAAGTGTTTCCATACGATACTGGTGTGAATACTTCTAGTTTCGATGTGGTGTTTTCTTCTAAATTCGACGTCTAGCCAATTCCGCGCTAGCATGGGCTAACTCCAGGCCTACCATGCGCCGAGCTGATTAGCCGGGCCCGCTAGCTGCTAAACATGTTTGATTAGTCACTCATGAAATCACAACACGGACATTTTACACACTAAAAACAACACATAAAGTTAATTAGCTTTCACACACAAACATTCATCTAAATGTCAGTCCGGACTTTTGATTTAAATCGATATCGTCTTTAAATCTGTGAGCGCCACTAAGGCTAATGCTAAGGTAGTTAGCCGAAGAGAAAGAAGAACTAGCCCTGAGGCGGCAACCATGATGTCGACATTCCCGGATTAAAAACGCAGTTTACTATCTTCTGACCCGGCATTTTGGAGTCTTTACTAGCGAATATAAGTGTCTGGTAATATTTAAAAGGGGAAAATGAAGGTACTCACCGAAATTAATGCAGATAAAAAACGGTTGTTAACCAGGGGAATCGAGTCAGACGTCGAGTCTCTAAGTGGCCTAAACAAAAAAAGCCTCCGCGTGTATACTTCCGCGCACTCCGCCCGCTGCGCACGCGCGGTTTAGCAGATTTCCGTCACGCCAGAAACATTTTTCTTTTTTTTTTTTTTTAAATCCCACATTTTGGAAACTTCATTTTACTTTAACAGATTACTAATTTACAGATGCGTTCCTTTCCGAATCCGTTTTTTTCCCGAATTGTGACTGTGACATGTCACGTCACGTGTGTAAAAGTTTAATTCCATACAACCAGTGGAATTTGATCATCACACCTGCAGGTGGTTCCCCTCTGGGTTTAAATAAACCTTTTTGAATAAATACACACACAGGTTTATTCATGTGCTCTAAATATTCAAGCATTTATTCTGCAGCTGTATGACGTGAAACATTTATATTCTACATTAAGAGGTTATTCACTGTCACTGCTCACCTTGTAAGGTCAGATATGTGTTTAAGTCTCATGTTTGTTCAGAATAAAACTGATAAGTACATTCTGAAAGTACTACTACTATTTCTTTTTCTTCTTCTACACTACTCTCACTCTGTCCTGCCCTACCCCCAGCACCTGACTACCTATCTCTCTCTCCCCCTCTCAAGTCAGGGACTGCGCACACGTCACTTCCCCTACGGGATTAAAGAGTGTATAGAGATGTTTACCATCCCTTGTGTTTCGTCTCATACTTTGTGCTGTGCTGTCTGATGTACTGTCTGTGTTGTACTGCCTGTTGTACTGCCTGTTGTACTGCCTGTGTTGTCCTGCCTGTGTTGTACTGTCTGTGTTGTACTGCCTGTCTACCGTGGGTCAGAGAGGACTGCAATTTCATCTGTGCTGTATGTCGTGCATATATGGTACACTTGACAATAAAGCTGACTTTGACTTCTTCTTCTTCTTCTACTTCTTCTTCTACAAGTTATTAATCAGTTAATGAATGACACTGTTTGATTAGTTTAAAATCAGTCACATAATAAAAACTGTCAGATGTTTAAAGCCCACGGTTTAAAAGATCCTGGTTTGCTGGTTGGAATCTGGAAAAGAACAAAAAAGCATAAATAAAAATCAATAAATTCATGTCAATATACTTTTTTTACTGCCACAAATACAGCAGTTGACTGTTTTGTTTACTGTCATTAATAAACAACTAAACTATCTTGTTTACTACCATAAAAAAACCACATATGTGTCTCTACAGATCAGTTCTGATCGTATTAGAACTTCTCTGCTGAACATCCATTCATTGATGTTGTCGTACCTTCTGAATAAAAGGGGCTGCACAAGCCAGGCAGGCCCTCTCTGGTGTGGCGGGGCTGTCCAGCCGAAACAGGCCGACCAAACCGACCTCTGAACGGGCCGCCGCCACTGCGTCCTTGATGGCAAAGAACACCGTGCTGCCCAGGAAGAGGGTGGGCTCTCCAATGCCCTGCAGAAGACCAACAGGCCACAACATCAGTCTCTGAGCCTGTCTACAACTGTCTGGAGGGGTCATCACATGGCATTTGTTCGTTGTGACCTCTGACCTTTGAGGAGTAGATGGCGTGGGGGTTGTACGAGTCTGACAGCAGGTAGACGTTGAAGGAAAGCGGCAGGTCGCACACGGCGGGGATTTTATACTGAGTGGGGCCTCGAGTGTACAGAAGCCCGGAGGGAGAGAACTTTAACTCCTCCAGAGTGTAGAGACCGACACCCTGCATGAACGCCCCTTCAATCTGGGGGGGTAAAATGTTGATGGAGAGAACGGAGGAGGAATGGATGGTTAGATGTTTGGAGAGGACAACCTTTACTCACCTGGCCGATGTCCACAGACGGGTTCAGGCTTCTACCGATGTCGATCATGATGTCCGTCCTCACCGTCTGCAAGAACCACAGAAGAAGAAGACATCTTTGAGTCAGAGTGAACTGAGTCAGAGTGAACTGAGTCAGAGTGAACGTCTCTGACCCACCCGGTAGTCCCCTGTGAGGACGTCCACTTCCACCTCGCAGCAACACGCTCCATACATGAAGTACGCGTACGGCTGCCCCTCCTTCTTGTCCCAGTCCATGTACAGATCCTGACCCCTGAGGACAACAGCTGTTAGAGTCCACACGCTCTCGTCCAATCAGAGCAGCCGTTTCTGTCCTACCTGAAGAATCCAGTTGCCGACAAGCTGACTTTATCAAAAAACGCTTCTTTGACCTGAGCAGGAAAACAAACATTGGTGCTTATTGTTCACCGACAGGACAGCGGCCAATCCACACATCCAGTACCAAATCATACCCAACTCTCCCATGATCCTTTGGGGTTCTTCCTTCGGAACGGCTCCAGTCGACGGTACAGAATCTGACAGCCGTTCTGAACAACAGAAAACAAAGCTTTAGGACTGAACGTCTGTGGGCGGGGCCTGGACAGACAGGATGCGGGTGCACCTTGATGGCCATGCTGTTGGAGTCGGTCCCGAAGGAGGCGGCGGTGGGCATGGTGTTGGGGACGGTGTTGGTGCTGGTTTCACTGATGTAGATCTTGGAGGATGGGATGTGCAGCTCCCTGCTGGCCACCTGGGAAGAAACAAACACTGAGCTGAGAGTACAACGACAACATATCTCTTATAAAGACACCTCCATGCTACTGCTCCACTGCTTTGATGAAAGCTGAGTCCATCAGAAGTAACAAATCTCTTCTTCCACACAAGAAAAGGCTTGTTTCCACCCGAGACAAACGGAACAACCAGGTAGAAACGTTCCACAATGTTCCCAGACATGCTGCATCTTGCATGTTGTTTGCACGCATTTTAATTCAAAAGTCCCTCAGGGGTTTGTGTGGAAATACCTGCTGCATCTTAGTGTGGAGGCCCTGACCCATCTCCGTCCCGCCGTGAAGGACCAGAACCGATCCATCCTTGTAGATGTGGATTAAAGCTGCGGCCTGGTTTAAGAAGGGCTCTGCGAATCCAATCCCGTATTTGATGGGGATGAGGGCCATGCCCCTCTTCTTCCAGCGGTTCTGCTGGTTGAACTGGTCTACAGCGGCTCGGCGGGTGCTGTAGTCGGACTTGACCAGACACTCCTCCCAGCAGCGGTGCAGGTTCTCTGGGTCGAACTGGAACTTGTAGTGGGTGACTGACAGGCCTTCGTACATGTTGATCTTCCGGATCTGGTGAGAACAAAACCGTTCAGACTGGGCTCTCACTGGTCTGTTACCAGCAGCAGGAGGTGGAGCTGGACCTGGTCTGCGGGGCATCCCAGGTCCACGGCTACATCATCGATCATGTTCTCCACCACCAGCAGGGACTGGGGTACCCCGAAGCCCCTGAAGGCAGTGTTGGAGGGCAGGTTGGTCCTACAAATGGAACAACTGCCCCGCAGGTTGGGGATGTTGTAGGCGTTATCCATGTGAAGGAGAACCTTCTCCGCCACCTGCGAGAAGAAGACGTCCAATTACTGCGTTCCTCTTCGTCTGCACACAAGCCTGGAATTAACACGTCACCCACCAGAACAGATTCATCCAGCGTGTTCCCCCCATTCATGAAGTACTGGATATCTGCAGCCACGATGCGCCCGTCACTCATGAATCCCACCTGAAGACGATCACAGCCAATCACGGATCAATCACAGACTGTCCAGACACTCACCAAACATGTGTACGATGAGACTGAAGGTGTAGCTGGTCTCAGAGCAGGTGAAGGGCACTGAGGATGCATCCTGCTGAGGGTGTGTTGCCGTACTTTGTATTTTGCGAGGAGGGGGTGGCGGCCTCCTGAGATCAGCATGTCGTCGCCTCGCTCCAGGACGCAGCGCACAGCCCGATTGGTCCTGAGCAGAGAATTTCAACAACATAGGGAGGTCAAGCTAACCCAGTGTGTGCACATTATCTAAACAACACCTCCTTCTGTCAAATACCACAACGCCGCTGACCACGCCTCCTTTCCTGACGTTTAATTAAGGAAACCTCCTTCCTGATCATGAGACTTACTTCCACGCGGCCACAGACGTGATGCTGACCAGGATGGAGGTCTTCGTCAGTTTCCCCCCGAACGCTCCGCCAATGCGTTTGACGTGACAGATAACTCTGTTGGCCGGGATGTCCAGCGTCTCGGAGATCGCCTCCTGCAGCGGGATGAACATCACCGTCATGATAAACACATTTATAAAGGTATTAATATCAAAAAAATGTTGACTGGTTCGACCTTAAAATCTGAAGAAATATGGGCGTACCTGGGCAGTCGCCGGGGACTGAGTGGAGACGTAAACGTTCAGCTCCACCTCCTCGCCAACAGGAACGACCAGCATGCTCTGGGTCTCCATGTAGAAATGCTCCTGACCTCCCATTCGAATCTCCCCTGAGGAAACATTAAACGTTTGGAACAAAACTTTTACTTCCAGACGTGTTCAAGCGCCAGCTGACACACCTTCATACAGACGATCTGCAGTTCTGAAGCCTTCGGACACGTTTCCTCTCTCGATGTCCCTCTGCGGCTCGAAGAAGGACGACCTCTCCACGGCTTCTTCTATGGTGAAAATGGGGTCAGGCAAGTCTTCGTAGCTGATCTTCACGGCCGCTGCTCCCCGTTTGGCGTGCGCCCTCGAATCGGCAACCACTGCGCACACCATCTGACCGATGCAAGACACCTGCAGGGAAACAGGAAAGCAGACGATCATCAGACGGGGGGGGCAGTGTTACCTCTGATCCAACACCCGGCGCTCCAGACTCCACCTCGCTCTCCGCAAGCAGCTCCTCGGTGTAACCGAACGACTCGCGGACTTTCTTCCCAGGAATGTCTTTGGCCGTGATGACGTCCATGACACCCGGGAGCTTCAGCGCCTCGCTCACGTCCATCCCTCTGTCGGACAAACACCAGCACGTCTTCGTCACAGCAAGTCCGACATCAATCGCTGCTTGAAACTGTTGTCGTTCGCCTCACGTGATTTTAGCGTGTGCTCGAGAGCTGGTGACTGGAACCAGGAAGAGCTCGCCGTCCGTCCTGGGCATGTCGTCGCAGTACACAGCCTCCCCCGTGGCCTGGCTGATGGCGGAGCGATGCATGATGGGACGTCCCACTGAGTCCCAATCGCTCTGGTTCTTTGACACATTCTGCAGAAGAAGAACTATTTGGACCAGGTCTCTGAGTAAACCTCCTGGTTCCATGATATGATGTGTTCTCACCTGGAACTCCTGCAGGCCGTGCTGAATCTCTCTGGGGAGGGGCTGGATCACCTCCTGGATCTCACCTGTGACCACGCCCTGTCAATGAAAACGCTGTGAGTCTCTGTTTCTGCCCCTTCAGACATGTTCACACGGTCCGAGCGTTCTACCATTTCTTTGAGCCTCTGCAGAACCTCCAGGTAGAACCTGAACAGGAAGCTGAGTGTCAACGAGCGACGAAACTCCACTTTCCCTCCAGGAGCCGAAGGAGGGAGGACCAGCTCGTCCAGGAGGACGTCATACGCCCGGCTGAGGGTCTCCTCGTCCCAGGGCCTATAGGAAACAGGTTATTCCACTGTGTGGAATTAATATTCTAAGGAACGATAGGCCCTTGTCTGTGTTTTCTTGATATTCTGTTGACAGAACCGTTCACTGCACAGGTAACCATTAAATTTATGGAGTTAATCGCGTCGTGGATTGCACTGTTTCTTATGGCTGCCAAAATAAGTTGGTCACCAGTGACGTATGACGCCCACATGACCACTGAATGCGGAACCTGCTACGACGCAGAGTTTAAGGTTTTCTGACTAAAGGGATGATGCTACACATGTAAAAAAAAATTTTTTCTTTCTATTTTTCATAACATATATATCACTTAAAATTAACTTCACTGTCCCTTTTAATGGATTCTGAGCTCCTTCTGTTCGCCTAAAGATGCTACAAAAGACAGGAAGCAGAATCAGAGACCGTGAGCTGATGGCTGAGCAGGTTTCGGCGGCGCTAACAGTGGTCGGCCCCATTCCTCCAAAGTAAACGCTGATATCCTGAACCACTCTGGAACCCTTGGAGAAAAACACCCTCATCCCGGTCGTCACTGTGGGGAAGGAGCCGTCTTTCCTAGGAGCCTGACGGAAAGCTCGGACAAACTCCCACTGCAGCCAAAACGAAGGAAGGACATAAAGAGGAGCAGAGGAGAAAAAAATGAATGGCTTTCATTCACGCCTGTAGCATTTGGGCTCCGACAAACTAAAAGGAATCTTATTGGAACCTTTCTGGAGAAGGGAATGAAGACAGAAAGTAGAATCTCCTTGCGCTCCAGGATGGTTTTACCAAACCCGATGAAGAAGTCCTGATTCAGAGGAACCTCTCGTCTTCCTCCTGGAGGTTTCAGACAAGTTTGTTAATTCAAACCGTGAGCGGCAGACGTTCCTCACACTTCCTGCACAGTCAGCTTACCGTCAGAGACGACGCTCACCCTGCTGTTACCGGCAGCTAACAAAGGATTCAGGTCTGAGTTTGGGTACGCGCTCATTATGTTGCCCCCCAGAGACTAAATGTGCAAAGGATTGAATAAAAAGACACATGTTCACATAGTTTCTTGACAGCGGTGGAATCTTAAAAGCATTTTCCGGCAACAGTGGAGGGAGTCGAGGAGAGAGAAACAAAGAAATTCGGCCTATTTACAGCAACGTTACGGATCTGCTGGTTTCCCAGGGTCCTCAGCTGCTGGATCAGAGCCCTGAACAGCTCGGTCTTCTCCTCGGGATACAGAGGAAGCAGCTTCTCCAAAAGAGACCGTACCTCGGACAGACTGCACCCGGCTCCGACCCAAACTCCTGCAGGGAGGAGGGTGGGTTAAACGAGCCGTTTGGATCTCAACCCACAGAGAGGAGATGACCCACCCTGTGACGTCTGGGTGACCTCAAACAGCTCCATCACTCTGGTTGGAGATATGACCAGAGGGTGGAGGACACCTCTGAACTTCATATCCGGACCTTCAAACACAAACAGGACTTGTTGGACTGGATCTCTCCTGTTGGACTGGATCTCTGCTCCTCCTGCTCACCTATGTTAGTGTTTCCCATCACCAGCGGAGCTTCAGGGTTGCTGGTCTTCAGCTGGACCAACTCCTCCAGGGAGGCGGGGGACACCCACCTCATCCTCTCCCCTCTGAACGTGAGCGTCTGTGGAGATGCCTGAGCCTTCAGCTGTGGACAAAAAGCCTGCTTTACCTGACTGTTACCACAGGGAGCGGAATGAATCTTGCTGAGTAACGTACGATCAGTTCAGGAGGGAAGATCAGCTCCTGGGTCGGATCCAGTGGGAGGAACTCATCCTTGTCAAATAGCTGGATGGATGGAAAACAAGAAGGCATCACCGTGGTTACAGCAGACCGCCTCACTGCAGCCTCGAAGCATGAACACGGACTCAAGAATTCAGCTGAACAGTGTAAACAACGTCTTTGCTGATAAATATGGGCTCTCAGGGCTTGTGAGGTCATCCCGGACGTTTAGGCGTGTGAGTTTAGAGTCTATTGAACATTTCTATTGTGAAGCAACAAGTACTAAGAAACTTCACCAGACGATTCATTTGGAATAAGAACCAGAAGAAGACAAAGAAAAGAAAAGCAAAGAAAGGAAAACACTCACAAGCGGCGGTTCGTCAGGGCCGCCCTCCCCGTTCACACAGCACGTTCCAAATGAGTTGCTTTGGCAGCAGTTGGCCTCCTGCAGAAAGAAAACAGCATCACATGAAAGCACCGTGAGGCATTCAGGGACCTTTTTCCAAGCACTTGTCAAAAGAAGAATGAAAAATTCTTCTTTTGACACTTTAAATCAGAAAACCTCGCTACATTTGTTTGCTCAGGACGGGATTGGAATCAGATGTGAACAGCAACTTTGTGAACTTACCAAAGGCACCTTCATTGTTACATGTGTTATCCTGAACTAGGGGTCAATGGCAAACGTTACAAAGCTTGCATTTCTTGGAACTGAGACAAAGTCAAGATGTTTAATCTGCAAATATTGAGTAGGAACAGCCTAAAAGCTTTTCTGTTCGGATCAGGACTCTGTTCTGGATCTGCTCTGACCTGTTTTAGCTTGATATGAAACCCACTGAGGAGACCTTTATCTGTGCACTGCTGTCACCATAGTGAACTGAAAGTGAAAGTGAACACTGTAACTTGATAAAGACACTTCTTTTCATGCTTTCCCAGAAATTCTGTGGGAGCAGGACTTTTTGTGTTCACAAAGAACGAGCAGAAAAACCAGATCTTCTACCCGGTGTTTTCTTGCGCACGCTGTAACTGAGGGTTTTTCGGTCCAGATACATCTTGCCTGAAACAAAAACTGTGGTGACGTAGTGTGTGTGTGACCCGTCCCTACAAATACAAACACAATGGATGGAGTTAAAACCATAAAAACTATCCTGCAGCCGTTTTAACCATCTTGTTGTTGAAGCCAATGAGCTGCAGCTGCACATTGAGCACAAACGGTCAGCTTTTTTCTGACATGCAATCGTTGACAAACACTTTAGACAGCCTGTTGTTTTCCTCATGAGTCATGAAGTTTATATATTTATTTATTTCTTCATCGCCCCGTCTCTCTTTTTCTTTAGTTGTTTTTCTTTTGTTACAAATGCAACTGGGGCGATAGTCCTCATCTTGTTGTCCATAGAGCCCTGTTTTTATATACAATGGCAATAAAATTCATTAATTCATTCATTCACATTCCTCCAGGAGGAACGTCCCGGTCCTCTCTCCTGTCGTTCTCGGAGTTGTTCTGCTTATAAATGTGGTCAACACTTTTATGCGGTTACGTATGGACGGAGATTTTTTTGAAAACAATGTCGTGTGGACGTGAATATTTTCCTATGCGGAGGGAAAAAAGATGCGTTTTCAGAAAGACCCGGCAACGTGTGGACATAGCTGTCTCCATTCTCACTGGATGAGTTTTGTACCTGACAGAAGGTCCTGCAGCCGTCAACAATGGGTCGATATCCAGTGCACCGACACAGATTACCTGAGAAACCAAACATAATGAGGACAGGGCAGTGTGTCACACATGATCAGTAATGGGGTCACGACCCCAATGAGGAAATGAGGCGGGGACCCCGGAGTGCTCAAAGGAGAGGAAACCCACCGGCCAGAGCCTGCGTGACGTCCTCCAGGCTGGGCTGGGGGTTGTTCCTCAGCAGGGTGTACATGGACATCACCATCCCCGGGGTGCAGAAGCCACACTGGGAGCCGTGAGCCTTCGCTATACGCTCCTAAAAAAATACAGCAACCGCTTTAAGCTCGGAGAAAGGGGTTTCCCATCAGGAGCATTGTTGTCTGGTGTTTACACAGCGCCGAGCAGTCGAATCAAACGTCAGTCACCGTTAAAATTCATTCCCCGCGACCGACTGAACAATCCGTCACGCGACTTGTTGACGCAGAAATACAACGAGGAAGATATTTAACAGATGGAAACAATTCTTTATCCACTGGCTGAATGTCAGCTGGTGCTATGAGCTATGCAGCATCAGGATGAATCACACACACACACACACACACACAAACACACAGCATCACACACTTGAACTGGGTGTATCCGGGTCTTGGTGCTGCCGATGCCCTCCACCGTGGTGACAGCGGCACCGTGTAGCTGACAGACCGGCAGGAGGCAGGCGTTGGCTGAGTAATGTCTGATGGCATGATGAAGGTCATCTCACATATAGTTCCATATTGTGGTATTTATTACATGTAATAAGCATATGAATTAATTATTAATGCAAACGGAATAATGTAATCTATCAATAAGTGACTCGTGATGAACTTTAGAATCATGTCTGATTGATCGAAGCTTCATCTCAAAGGATACATGATGGTTTTGGTGGCAGGCTGGTAGCGTGACACCATGACCGTACACGCCCCACAGCCTCCGCCGCCGCAGCCATACTTGGTCCCAGTCAACCTCACTGATGTCAAGGTCAAGGTCAAACCTAATCAATCAACCAATCAGCTCAAAACAAGCATGTCTGGTGTGGGGTGATGTGAAGGATACGCCTCTCCCTGAGGTAGGACAGCAGCATGATCTCAGGGTCAGCATGGCTCTCTGTTACCTGGTCGACATGGGGTCACGTGACAGAATGCATTAGCATATTACTGCATAGATTTTAATCGAAAAACAACAAATACTAACATGTAAAATGTATTTTCATGATCATTTATATTAAAAATGCAAAAATGTAAAGATATTTCAATGGAAAAAGACGGAAATCTTGACATTAGAGATGACAATATGACATTCTGTCCAGGTGACAATTACAAAAATTATTGATGATAGATTTCTAACCGGTTATTCGTAACAATTCAAACAAGGACCACATAAGATGCATCAGCAAAATTATTTTTATTAAAAATATGGCTTTAGTTAAGTTTCTAAGTTTACATATAGTGCCTTTCAAAGTTCGTTTCAGTTCACTTCAACGACCAAAGACTATTTAGACTACAGTATTTTTAAAGGCCTGACTCTTCTCATCGGTAACTAATTAACTTTCAAGTTGATGAAAAAGTTTGTCGGTTCTTAAACGAACATTAGCAGCGGAAGAAGATAAAAAACATAACAATAAACTACTAACTAAAAATGAGACGTACTTTAAAATTAAACGTACCTTTTTTCCGTTGATAAAGAAGCAAAGCTTATCTCCAACTTCAGACATCGTTCAAAACTCAGAAGACAGAAGACGTCAAGTCCAATAACAGGAAACAGGACGTCTGCCAACACTTTCAAATTAAAACCAAATAGACGAAAAAACAAATAACGACTCGGTAACAGATAAAAATACTTATATTAAAGAAAAATGTCTGGAACTTGATGGAATAGTAAAGTTTTACTTATTAAAACACCCTTTTCCCGTCGGCAATAAAGTAAAACGCCTTGCTAATATATTTTTCTTTTAGCGGAAGTGGAGAAATTCGTCTGCCACTACTTTCAAGATAAATTAATTGCAGAATTGCATTTCTTGATTCGTTTTTCATGTCGGACTTTTTTTCTATTTCTGTTTACGCCATAACTGACTATGTAGATAATAAAGTGGTTGTGTTCAAAGATTTATCAAGTAGTAAGCCTGGGGAAGAAAATATGTCAGATATTATGTAGGTGGGGAGAGGTGCCAGCCATGCTTTTATTTTAGACGTAACGTCAGTTTCCTGTTCGGCGCTATCTGCGGTCAGCCCTGCTGTCATGTGACCTGAACGAGCGTCAGCATTTTCGGTTTCGGTCAAGTGGGAAGACTTTTAACAAGCACCGAAGTCTGGATGTGAATGATTAGCAGTGAGAGTTGACACCGTTTCCTTACTGATTGCAGTTTGCGTTTTCTTCAACTCTATTCAATTCTACTTTATCCCTTAAACCCTCACATCTAGACACACTTTACATTATATTCTAAGGCAAACAATACATGTGAGAATAAATGAGGATAAAATGCATTTAATATTTGAAAGGTGAGTGAGCAAACTTGGTTTCCTGAAGCAAACTTGAGCTTTATGACTGCAGACAGAGACGTCTGTAAAATGTCTGAACAGCTGACTAAGCATTTTAATGGCCTCTATAACTTAAGGTCACACATTAAGAAGAAAAGTACCTTAAAAATCCCCTTGGGGAATTTTTTTTTTTTTTCACTGCAAGTACATTCAAATTGAATAACATGACATTGTTGTCACGGATAACTAAAAACACATCAGTGGCCACAGCTGCTCTCTGGAGGACATTAACCCACCGCTGGATGTGATGTGAGCCACACTGAAGCACGTCCAGACAAAACCTTTACACAAGTCTAATTTAATCCCAAAAATACATCCTTTATTTCCATTTTGGCATGTCTTACATTGTTTGGCCTTGCTGTACCTTGGCTACAACACCATACTGTATGATTTACATGGTCTGAAATTTGTGGACTGTCATGCAATGTTGAACACAGCTCAGCCGAATGCTGCAGGAAAACGATGCACCGCTCCCGTCAAGTTAATGACCAGAATTCAGTGTTGAGACTGCAGGAAGCAGCATGTCTGCTGGTTAACGCATGACGTTGCATTCCAGGATAATGAGTGAGGATAAAATTACATTCAAAACACAATCAACTCTTTAAAATGATGAACATGCTACAGGTTTTGTTATTTAAAATCTATCGGCTGTGTCTTTTGTTTCTGGATGTGGGCATGAGTCCACGTTAGACATTCAACACTCCTGTCCCTGAAAACACTTGATCATGAACTAGAATAAACTTGCTCCACATTTTGGATTAATTTATCAGGAATAGGACTAAACTGGGAAAGAAATGTCACTGTAACCTTAATGCAGCAACTGAGACGTTGAGCAATAGCCAGAGTGATAGTCAACACATGCAAGTCTTCTCAAGAACTGACAAAGACGTGTGCAAAGATGCACGCCTATTGAACTGAATGGACAATTTAAAACAACAATGCACCAAAATAAAATAATTGAAATGTGACATGCAATATATGAATTTGGTTGACAAAGTGTTGCAATGAGATGTTGTTGATTTAAGGGACGGGAATTTTACAAGCCAATGGGTTCTACCCATCAACCCTTTTTTTTCTTTTCGGATGTCGTTGAGGATGTTCCAAAACTGATCAAAGTGAAGTCTGCTGTAATAACATGTCTGGAAAGAAAAAAATAAACTGAATAAATAGTCATAAAAATGTCATTCATCCATCTGTAGGAAACATTTAAGATTAAATATCCTGGATGAGGATTGCAGGAGCAGCTGAACAGGTTCCAGCCCGTCTGGTCGTTACTGAGGAAGACATTTCACTCCTTCGCTCCCAGCAGACAGGTTTCTGTTATAGAATATACCAACAAAGTGACATGAAAATAAAACTAAATCGTGATGTCACTCCTCCATTTCCCACCACAAACAGGAAACTCCTTCCTCCTGCTGACTAGAAGGAGTTGGCGGCACACAGCTGCAGCTGGTGATTTATAGACTGGAGACGATCGGTATTTCCCACAATGCTGAAGGTTAGGGTCCTGATTGGTCAGCTGATGTTTACTTCAGGTCATCTCCTCACCACGAACACCTCAGGCTGGAAGAAGGCTTGGAAATAACACAAAGAAGGATGGATGAGATGGTTTCGTGACCTCATCTTTGGTGTAAAACATCTCACAGCTGCTGTGATGTGATGAGGAGTCCCTCATCAGGAACTTCTGGGGAGGAAGGAGGGGGAGGTCGACATCAACAAGCCTCCAGCTTCACAATATTTCCCATAAATGTGAGATTATTCTGTTTTGTAAGTTTTATATGTGGGACAGATTGTTTAAAGGGACAGTATAGTGAATTTTAAGTGACATATATGTAATTCATATAGAAGAAAAAATAAATTTTATATGTGTAGCATCATCCCTTTATTCAGAAAAACTTAAAATTTGCACCGCAGCAGCTTCCTCATTCAGTGGTCACGTGGTCGTCATACGTCACTGGCGCCCAACATAGCTTGGCAGCCATAAACAATGCAATCCGCGTCGCGATTAACTCCAAAAATATCATGGTTACCTGCGCGGTGAACGGTTGTGTCAACAGAACATCAAAAAAACACAAAGACAAGGACCTATCATTCTTTAGAATACCTCATGGGAAGCTAGGAAGGAGATGGAGAGCACGGATAAACCGGGTCAATATGACCAAGGATACGAGGATCTGTCATGAGCACTTTACCTCAGAGGATTTCCAAAGAGATTTGAAGGTAAGACAACCCATAGTATTTATTCTGAATTCCCAAGGTTTAGTGGATAATTAATTAATGTCTGGAGCTACTGGAGAACTGCTACTGTATGAATGTTTTTATGACCAGATTATCGCGTGATTATGACACTCGCAAAACGTAAACAAAAGTGATAAACAGGTAATTTTACTGAAGATCTGCGACACTGAAATAAAACATACAAAACAGCATGTCATACCCTGATCCTTATACATTCGTAAATACAAGATATGTTAATATAAACTAGAGTTGTTATTAATTCCACACAGTCCACCAGTAACGAATGGCCGCTGGCTCAATGCTATCATAATATGGAAAATCCCATTGATGGGCTTGCGCATTAGCATCGGTAGCGCGACTAACTTTTTCATACACACACTAAACCAAAATGGGACATTATAACTAGTTGGATATCTCTGTTAGAATGTGATTCAGATGAAGACACCTGGGATGAGTGGAAAGATGGTTTACTGTGTCATTACAGTAAACCATCTAGCGACTCATGCCAGGTTTTCCATTGATCGGTAGCCGGTCAATGGAAAATCCCATTGACCGGGAGAGAACTTTAACTCCTCCAGAGTGTAGAGACCGACACCCTGCATGAACGCCCCTTCAATCTGGGGGGGTAAAACATTGATGGAGAGAACGAAAGTGGTATGGATGGTTAGATGTTTGGAGAGGAGAACCTTTACTCACCTGGCCGATGTCCACAGACGGGTTCAGGCTTCTACCGATGTCGATCATGATGTCCGTCCTCACCGTCTGCAAGAACCACAGAAGAAGAAGACATCTCTGAGTCAGAGTGAACTGAGTCAGAGTGAACGTCTCTGACCCACCCGGTAGTCCCGTGAGGACGTCCACTTCCACCTCGCAGCAACACGCTCCATACATGAATTACGCGTACGGCTGCCCCTCCTTCTTGTCCCAGTCCATGTACAGATCCTGACCCCTGAGGACAACAGCTGTTAGCGTCCACACGCTCTCATCCAATCAGAGCAGCCATTTCTGTCCTACCTGAAGAATCCAGTCGCCGACAAGCTGACTTTATCCAAAAACGCTTCTTGGACCTGAGCAGGAAAACAAACATTGGTGCTTATTGTTCACCGACAGGACAGCGGCCAATCCACACATCCAGTACCAAATCATACCCAACTCTCCCATGATCCTTTGGGGTTCTTCCTTCGGCCTTCAGAATGGCTCCAGTCGACGGTACAGAATCTGGCAGCCGTTCTGAACGAAAGAAAACAAAGCTTTAGGACTGAACGTCTGTGGGCGGGACCTGGACAGACAGGATGCTCTTCTTCCACACAAGAAAAGGCTTGTTTCCACCCGAGACAAACGGAACATCAACAACTAGGTGGAAATGTTCCACGATTTGGGTCACTTTGTTCCAGGACATGCTGCATCTTGCATGTTGTTTGTACGCATTTTAATTCAAAAGTCCCTCAGGGGTTTGTGTGGAAATACCTGCTGCATCTTAGTGTGGAGGCCCTGACCCATCTCCGTCCCGCCGTGAAGGACCAGAACCAGTCCGTCCTTGTAGATGTGGATTAAAGCTGCGGCCTGAAGGGCTCTGCAAATCCAGTCCCAAATTTGATGGGGATGAGGGCCATGCCCCTCTTCTTCCAGCGGTTCTGCTGGTTGAACTGGTCTACAGCGGCTCGGCGGGTGCTGTAGTCGGACTTGAAAAGACACCCCTCCCAGCAGCGGTGCAGGTTCTCTGGGTCGAACTGGAACTTGTAGTGGGTGACTGATGGGCCTTCGTAAATGTTGATCTTCCGGATCTGGTGAGAGCAAAACCGTTCAGACTGGGCTCTCACTGGTCTGTTACCAGCAGCAGGAGGCGGAGCTGGACCTGGTCTGCGGGGCGTCCCAGGTCCACGGCTACATCATCGATCATGTTCTCCACCACCAGCATAGACTGGGGTACCCCGAAGCCCCTGAAGGCAGTGTTGGAGGGCAGGTTGGTTCTACAAATGGAACACCTGCCCCGCAGGTTGGGGATGTTGTACGTGTTGTCCATGTGAAGGAGAACCTTCTCCGCCCGTCACTCATGAACCCCACCTGAAGACGATCACAGCCAATCACGGATCAATCACAGACTGTCCAGACACTCACCGAACATGTGTACGATGAGACTGAAAGTGTAGCTGGTCTCAGAGCAGCTGAAGGGCACTGAGGATGCATCCTGCTGAGGGTGTGTTGCCGTACTTTGTATTTTGCGAGGTGGAAGTGGCGGCCTCCTGTGATCAGCATGTCGTCGCCTCGCTCCAGGTCCTCGCCCGATTGGTCCTAAGCAGAGAATTTCTTTAGGGAGGTCGAGCTGACCCAGTGTGTGCACCTTATCTAAACTATGTCTTCCCTGTCAAATACCACAACTCCACTGACCACGCCTCCTTTCAACGACACTATTTCCTGACATTTAATTAAGGAAACCTCCTTCCTGATCATGTGACTTACTTCCACGCAGCCACAGACGTGATGCTGACCAGGATGGAGGTCTTCGTCAGCTTCCCCCCGAACACTCCACTGATGCATTTGACGTGACAAATGACTTTGTAGGACGGGATGTCCAGCGTCTTGGGGATCGCCTCCTGCACGTTTCCTCTCTCGATGTTCCTCTGCGGCTCGAAGAAGGACGACCTCTCCACGGCTTCTTCTATGGTGAAAATGGGGCTAGGCAAGTCTTCGTAGCTGATCTTCACGGCCGCTGCTCCCCGTTTGGCGTGCGCCCTCGAATCGGCGACCACCGCGCACACCATCTGACCGATGCAAGACACCTGCAGGGAAACAGGAAAGCAGACGATCATCAGACGGGGGGGCAGGTTTACCTCTGATCCAACACCCGGCGCTCCAGACTCCACCTCGCTCTCCGCAAGCAGCTCCTCGGTGTAACCGAACGACTCGCGGACTTTCTTCCCAGGAATGTCTTTGGCCGTGATGACGTCAAAGACACCTGGGAGATTCAGCGCCTCGCTCACGTCCATCCCTCTGTCGGACAAACACCAGCACGTCTTTGTCACAGCAAGTCCGACATCAATCGCTGCTTGAAACTGTTGTCGTTCGCCTCACGTGATTTTAGCGTGTGCTCGAGAGCTGGTGACCGGAACCAGGAAGAGCTCGCCGTCCGTCCTGGGCATGTCGTTGCAGTACACAGCCTGAAGGAAACAGATTATTAATGGATTCTGAGCTCCTTCTGTTCGCCTAAAGATGCTACAAAAGACAGGAAGCAGAATCAGAGACCGTGAGCTGATGGGTGCGCAGGTTTCGGCGGCGCTAACAGTGGTTAGTCCCATTCCTCCAAAGTAAACGCTGATATCCTGAACCACGCTGGAACCCTTTGAGAAAAGCACCCTCATCCTGGTCGTCACTGTGGGGAAGGAGCAGTCTTTCCTAGGAGCCTGACAGAAAGCTCGGACAAACTCCCACTGCGGCCAAAACGAAGGAAGGACATAAAGAGGAGCAGAGGAGAAAAAAATGAAAAAAATGAATGGTTTTCATTCAGGCGACACGATGGCGCAGTAAGTAGCACTGTCACCCATTTACAGCAACGTTACGGATCTGCTGGTTTCTGCTGGATCAGAGCCCTGAACAGCTCGGTCTTCTCCTCGGGATACAGAGGAAGCAGCTTCTCCAAAAGAGACCATACCTCGGACAGACTGCACCCGGCTCCAACCCAAACTCCTGCAGGGAAGAGGGTGGGTTAAACGAGCCGTTTGGATCTCAACCCACAGAGAGGAGATGACCCACCCTGTGACGCCTGGGTGACCTCAAACAGCTCCATCACTCTGGTTGGAGATATGACCAGAGGGTGGAGGACACCTCTGAACTTCATATCCGGACCTTCAAACACAAACAGTACTTGTTGGACTGGATCTCTGCTCCTCCTGCTCACCTATGTTAGTGTTTCCCATCACCAGCGGAGCTTCAGGGTTGCTGGTCTTCAGCTGGACCAGCTCCTCCAGGGAGGCGGGGGACACCCACCTGATCCTCTCCCCTCTGAACGTGAGCGTCTGTGGAGATGCCTGAGCCTTCAGCTGTGGACAAAAAGCCTGCTTTACCTGACTGTTACCACAGGGAGCGGAATGAATCTTGCTGAGTAACGTACGATCAGTTCAGGAGGGAAGATCAGCTCCTGGGTCGGATCCAGTGGGAGGAACTCATCCTTGTCAAATAGCTGGATGGATGGAAAACAAGAAGGCATCACCGTGGTTACAGCAGACCGCCTCACTGCAGCCTCGAAGCATGAACACGGACTCAAGAATTCAGCTGAACAGTGTAAACAACGTCTTTGCTGATAAATATGGGCTCTCAGGGCTTGTGAGGTCATCCCGGACGTTTAGGCGTGTGAGTTTAGAGTCTATTGAACATTTCTATTGTGAAGCAACAAGTACTAAGAAACTTCACCAGACGATTCATTTGGAATAAGAACCAGAAGAAGACAAAGAAAAGAAAAGCAAAGAAAGGAAAACACTCACAAGCGGCGGTTCGTCAGGGCCGCCCTCCCTGTTCACACAGCACGTTCCAAATGAGTTGCTTTGGCACCAGTCGGCCTCCTGCAGAAAGAAAACAGCATCACATGAAAGCACCGTGAGGCATTCAGGGACCTTTTTCCAAGCACTTGTCAAAAGAAGAATGAAAAATTCTTCTTTTGACACTTTAAATCAGAAAACCTCGCTACATTTGTTTGCTCAGGACAGGATTGGAATCAGATGTGAACAGCAACTTTGTGAACTTACCAAAGGCACCTTCATTGTTACATGTGTTATCCTGAACTAGGGGTCAATGGCAAACGTTACAAAGCTTGCATTTCTTGGAACTGAGACAAAGTCAACATCTGTTTAATCTGCAAATATTGAGTAAGAACAGCCTAAAAGCTTTTCTGTTCGGATCAGGACTCTGTTCTGGATCTGCTCTGACCTGTTTTAGCTTGATATGAAACCCACTGAGGAGACCTTTATCTGTGCACTGCTGTCACCATAGTGAACTGAAAGTGAAAGTGAACACTGTATCTTGATAAAGACACTTCTTTTCATATTTTCCCAGAAATTCTGTGGAAGTAGGACTTTTTGTGTTCACAAAGAACGAGCAGAAAAACCAGATTTTCTACCTGGCGTTTTCTTGCAGATTCTGTAACTGAGGGTTTTTCGGTCCAGATACATCTTGCCTGAAACAAAAACTGCGGTGACATAGTGTGTGTGTGACCCGTCCCTACAAATACAAACACAATGGACAGCGTTAAATCCATAAAAACTATCCTGCAGCCGTTTTAACCATCTTGTTGTTGAAGCCAATGAGCTGCAGCTGCACATTGAGCACAAACGGTCAGCTTTTTTCTGACATGCAATCGTTGACAAACACTTTAGACAGCCTGTTGTTTTCCTCATGAGTCATGAAGTTTATTTATTTATTTATTTCTTCATCGCCCCGTCTCTCTTTTTCTTTAGTTGTTTTGCTTTTGTTACAAATGCAACTGGGGCGATAGTCCTCATCTTGTTGTCCATAGAGCCCTGTTTTCATATACAATGGCAATAAAATTCATTAATTCATTCATTCACATTCCTCCAGGAGGAACGTCCCGGTCCTCTCTCCTGTCGTTCTCGGAGTTGTTCTGCTTATAAATGTGGTCAACACATTTATGCGGTTACGTATGGACGGAGATTTTTTTGAAAACGATGTCGTGTGGACAGAAGGTCCTGCAGCCGTCAACAATGGTTTGATATCCAGTGCACCGACACAGATTACCTGAGAAACCGAACATAATGAGGACAGGGCAGTGTGTCACGCACCATCAATAATGGGGTCACAACCCCGACGAGGAAATGAGGCGGGGACCCCGGAGTGCTCAAAGGAGAGGAAACCAACCGGCCAGGGCCTGTGTGACGTCGTCCAGGCTGGGCTGGGGGTTGTTCCTCAGCAGGGTGGACATGGACATCACCATCACGGGGTGCAGAAGCCACACTGGAAGCCGTGAGCCTTCGCTGTACGCTCCTAAAAACACACAGGAACCGCTTTAAGCTCGGAGAAAGGGTTTCACATCAGGAGCATTGTTATCTGGTGTTTACACAGCGCCGAGCAGTCGGATAAAACGTCAGTCACCGTTAAAATTCATTCCCCGCGACCGACTGAACATCCGTCACGCCGCTCGCTGACGCAGAAATACAACGAGGAAGATATTTAACTGATGGAAACAATTCTTTATCCACTGGCTGAATGTCAGCTGGTGCTATGAGCTATGCAGCGTCAGGATGAATCACACACACACACACACACACACCTGAACTGTGTGTACTATCAATACTATCGGTATATAGGTAGATACTTACCTCTCGCTAGTATGCACAGAAGACTAGGTGAAGTGGAGAGTTTAGTTTCAATAAATAGTTTAGGGGGAATTCTATTTATATGCACCTGTTTGATCATCTCCTTGGAAAATAAATAAAGTTATGCAATATTTTGCACATTAAATGACTCAAGGAATGTGAAATTGTCAATGTTTGTTGATGGATATTTATGAGTTTTAATTATTAATAAAGGGAACATGGATTTAAATGAATCAAAGTCACTACCTGATATTAATATAAGAGGTGATGACAAAAGAGAAAGGAAAATCAGTGCCAAAGCCATGGCAAATAAGATTGAAAGGCTCCAGACAGACCGACAAGCTAAAGTTCACCAAATTAAGGGTGTCATGAGATCCATTAAAGGGCTCATGCAAACATATGATAATGCACCAAAGATTCAGTCCCATCTTGAAAGGTTGTCAATGTTGTGGGAAGATGCAAATCAGCTGCATGAGACTGTGATTCCGTTACTTCCTCAGGAAGAACGAGACAGACAAAATTCTTCAGTTTTTCAGCATACAGGAGCATAATACCGGTTTGTTAAAGATGTTAAGAAATGGCTTTCTGATGATAATGCAAAAGGTGACCAAGGCACGGTTGCAAAAAGTTTGGAAGGTATCGCCACCTTACCCCAGTCACACTTGCTTTGTGCTGAATCACATTTGAAAGCATTTGAAAGATCCAAAGGCCTACACTCAGGTTATCTTCGCTGACTTCAGCTCCGCCTTTGATACTGTTTGTACTCAGCTACTAGTAAAGAAGCTATCAAACATGAATGTCAACCCTTACATAATAGGATGGTTCTACTTGCTGATTACAAACAGATCCTTACAGGTTAACTCTGTACTTTCAAGTCCCAGACTGTGTAGCACTGGTGTACCACAAGGGGGAGTTAGCTCACCTTTCCTGTTTACTGTCTACACTAATGATTGTAGAAGTAGTCTCCACTTTTAAATTTTCTGATGGCACTGTTATTCTGAGCCTTCTGAGGGGTGACAAAAGTCTGGTGGGCTATATGCAGGAGACTAACAACTTTAATACGGTATGTGATAACAGTCACCTGATCTTGAACACCACTAAGACAAAAGAAATGATCTTTGACCCAAGAAATGTACGACTTCATGATCCAGTGGTTATCGGTAATACGAAGATTTAGCAGGTTGCTTCTTGTAAGTACTTGGGGGTCTACATGGACAACCAGCTAAAATGGCATGTTCAGGTGGACCATCTACGTTCCAAATTGGCTCAAAGACGCACTTTCTCCGGAGACTGCGACTTTTTGGTGTAAGTTCAGGAGTTATGTCCACTTTCTATGACTCAGTCCTTGGGAGCATTATTAGATATGGCATGGCTGCCTGGTTTGGGACTCTCTCTGTTCAGCTCAAATCTAAAATATCTAAAATGGAGAAAACAGCAATGAAGGTGATTGGCAGGAAAGACTCTCCTTCTCTCCAGTCTATCTTTGAGAAGTCAGTGCTCAGTTTGGCGATTAGAGTGTTGTCTGATCCTTCACAAATTCTTTTTCCTGAATATGAACAAATTACCTTCAGGTAGACGTTATAGAACTTGTCATTGCAAAAACAATCGTTTTAAATTATCTTTTCTTCCAACCTCTGTTGCGCTTTTAAATGACAAGAAAGTGGTTCAGAACTCCAGTTAGTTGTTCTTGTGAACCTTTGGTGCCTTCGTATTATTACGGTGCTTAGCACTTTATTTATATTTGCTTATATTTTTATTAGACCTGTGGTCCCGCTTTATGTTATTGTGTTTACGCAATTTATTTTGTTTTACCAATTTGCTTGGTTCTTATATTTTTAGCATTTACTGAGGACAGTGATATCCTCTTGGTTGGGCAGATTTGCCTCTTTTATGTATGTACAATGCTGCTATCTTGTATTGTCTTGTGTGTTTTAAAACATTTATGCTCATTAAGTGCGCCTTGCCCAAGACAAATTTCCCTGTATGGACAATAAAGTATATCTTATCTTATCTTACATTGGAAGTGAGACCTAAAGCGAGAAATGTGGATTTAAAGCTGGAAAGTGCATTGTTAAATCAGTTTGAGCCAAAAGTGGAGCAAAGTGGCTTGCAGAGTGTTCAAGCCCACCCATTGTTCCAGTCACAACCTGATCATTCTGCACCTACAATGCAAAGTATTTCAGATTGACAATTAGTATCCCTTATGGAGAAGCAAAATGAAATTACATCGTTGCTTGTAGCGCAAGTCTCTCTTTTTTCTACCAAGACGAGACATTCAGATTTTTGATGGAGATCTCTTACAGTTTCAAAGCTTCATGAGAGCATTTGAACATAGCATTGAAGAAAAGACTCACAGCTCTAGAGACTCTTTATATTTTCTTGAGCAATACACATGGGGACAGCCCAGAGAACTGGTTAGAAGGTGCCAACATATGCCGCTTGAATCTGGCTATGCTAAAGCTAAGGCTTTGCTTCAAGAACACTTCGGTAGTTCGTTTTAAATCGCAATAGCTTATCTAGAGAAAGCTCTCTCATAGCCGGTGACAATATCCGAGGATGCGAAAGTCCTGCAGGCATACGGCTTCTTGTTGCGAGGGTGTTGCAATGTGATTGGATCTAGTCATGAGTTGAACGTCCCTGCAAACAGGCAAACAGTCATTAAGAAACTGCCCTATAAGCTCAGAGATAAGTGGAGAGACATTGCCTGTGATTTACAGGACAGGTTTAATTGTAGAGCAACTTTCTGCGATATTGTTGAGTTTATTGAAAGACAGGTGAAAATTCTAAGTTACCCACTGTTTGGGGCTCTGCGGGATCCTCCTGCATTTGTAAAAGGGGATGTGAAGCAATCTAAATCTCAGAGTTTCTCTAAGATAAAGGGAAGTACCTTTGCCACCACGGTTGAAACACTAGACAAGAAAATTGGATCTGGGATGACCAGAGAAAAGAGCTCACCTGCTACAGTTTGCTTGTTTTGTGGAGCTGGACATACGTTGGATTTGTGTCTTCTATTAGAAAAGAAGACACATGGTGAAAAAATGTCTTTCTTTAAGGAACATGGTGTTTGTTTTGGCTGTTTGTGCATTGGACACAGGAGCAAAGATTGTCGTAGACATCTTACTTTTAAAGTATGCAATTTAAAGCATCCCACCATGTTGCATGTCCACTCCAAGGAGAAGGAAGTTGGTTCCACGCAGGCGAAAAGGGACACAGATGAAGTGAGTGAAAATTCTTTGATTTCTGTTCAATCCAGTGGTTGTACTGGGGCTGGTGAGCGAGATTGTTCCCTCGCTATATAACCAGTTCGAGTGAAGTCCAAGAAGGGTCATGAAACATTGGTTATTTATCCTTTTCTGGAGCCTGGAAGCTCAGCATCGTGTTGTTCGGAGTGGCTCATGAACAGGCATTCTAATGCGGACAATGGGTCAGGAGAGAATTATTAGCAGCTATGTTGTGTCAGGAGGTGGCGGGTTTGGACACAGACTGTTTCTGTGAGTTGCCTGATATCTTTACTCAGGCCTGCATGCCCGTACATTAGGGAAATATACCCAAGCAGGAAGATATTCAAAGATGGCCATACCTTGAAGGTGTAACAATATTAGAGATTGACTCTGGAGTAGACCTTCTGATTAGTACCAACGTTCCCAAAGCACTGGAGCCATGGGAAGTTGTTCAAAGTTCTGATGGTGGTCCTTATGCCATTAAAACTATGCTGGGTTAGACTATGAATGGTCCTCTTAAAGGGGAATGTAGTATTGACTACAGTCGTGCAACACGAGATGTCACAGTCATTCGGATTTCCGTTGCTAGACTTGATGAACTGTGGGAACAACAAACTAAGATAGATTTCCCTGAATGCAACCAGAATGAACAGACTGGTTTATCAAGAGAGGATCAGCAGTTCATGGAGTCAGTCACTAAGTCAGCCCAACTCGTTGATGGTCATTATAGCAGAAGGTTTGCCTTTGAGATGAAATAACCTCAAATTGCCTAACAACAAGAGGGTTGAGCAGCAACGTGCTCTGAATCTTAAAAAGAGGTTTGATAGAGACAAGTCATTTCACACTGACTTTACCAACGTCATGAGCGAGATTATTTCCAAGGGCTACACCGAGAGAGTGCCAGCTGAAGATCTGTGCCGCTCGGATGGTAAGGTGTGGTATATACCACATCATGGGGTGTACCATCAACAGAAGAAAAGGATTAGAGTGGTTTTGACTGTGGAGCTACATTCCAAGGGATCTCTCTGAATGCAGAACTGCTACAGGGTCCAGATCTCCCTAGCTTACTGGATGGAGTCATTTCTAGATTCCGAAAGGAACCATTGGCGCTTAAGGCAGATATGGAGGCTGTGTTCCACCAGGTTAGAGTTCCAAGTCTGCACTCAGACCTGTTAAGATTTCTTTGGTGGCCAGATGGAGATCATGGCCAAGATCTGGAGGAGCATAGGATGGTTGTACATCTTTTTGGAGCCACATCTTCTCCAAGTTGTGTGAGTTTTCCCTGAGAAAGTGTGCAGAAGACAACAAGGAGCAGCTTATTCCTAAGGTGGTGGACACTATTCTGCATAATTTCTATGTTGACGATTGTCTCGTATCGGTTGGTTCTGAAGAAGCAGCAGTGTTGCTTTATCAAGACCTTTGTGCCGTCTGTGCTAAAGGAGGCTTTCGGCTTACCAAGTGGATTAGCAACAGACACATTGTGTTTGCAGCCATACCTCAAGAGAACAGATCCATCGAGATCAAGGATCTGGATTTGGACCGCGGCATTTTGCCTGTGGAAAGGGCGCTAGGAGTGCAGTGGTGTGTCCAATCAGACTCGTTTAACATCACGTTCAAGGATAGACCTCTTACAAGAAGAGGGATTTTGTCCATCCTTTGGGATTCTTAGCACCTGTTGTACTATCAGCTAAGAAAATCATTCAGAAAATCTTGTCCTTCGTCACATACATCAAACAGGCCCACCATGACAGGTCCCATCATGACACGCCCACCATGACCTGTCATGGTGGGCGTAACTTTATGCTTTCGAAGCTTCACCGGAAGTACTGGACAGCTGGGTGTCTCTCAGAAGTTAATAATTCATGCCACTGACCTGTTTTCACCGATTGCTTGTTGGTTACGATGTGGGGTGAACACAGGGGTGAAACCTTCTGTTGACCGTTTTACGCAACGCTTACGATTTGGCTTGCATTTGAATTTTGATTATCCGTATCATTGTCTTTGTTTTACGGGCATCAGGAATGACTAAGTGTCGATTACGGTGCAGCATATCAATAAACAAAGATTAATGCTGAGATACAGAAGTCAATTGCAATTAATCTTTTCGCGCGTCAACAGTTAACTCCTGTGTTTAGCCTACGGCGGCTGATTGGTCATTCATTCATTCGTCAGCCGCAATATTAAGTTTATAAGTTTACATACAGTATAGTGCCTTTCAAAGCTCGTTTCAGTTCACTTCAACGACCAAAGACTATTTAGACTACAGTATTTTTAAAGGCCTGACTCTTCTCATCGGTAACTAATTAACTTACAAGGTGATGAAAATGAATTTCGGTTCTTAAACGAACAATAGCAGCGGAAGAAGATAAAAAAAAAACATAACAATAAACTACTAACTAAGAATGACACGTACTTTAAAATTAAAGGTACCTTTTTTCCGTTGATAAAGAAGGAAAGCTTATCCAACTTCAGACATCGTTTTATAACTCTGACAGAAGACGTCAAGTCCAATAACAGGAAACAGAACGTCTGCCAACACTTTCAAATTAAAACCCCACAGACGAAACAACAACAAATAACGACTCACTAGCAGATAAAAAGACTTACATTAAAGAAAAATGTCTGGAACTTGACGGAATATTAGTTTTACTTATAAAAACACCATTTCCTCGTCGGCAATAAAGTAAAACACCTTGCGAATATATTTTTCTTTTAGCGGAAGTGGAGAAATTCGTCTGCCACTACTTTCAAAATAATATTATTGCAGAACTGCAATTCTTTATTCCAGTAATTTATGTCGGACTTTTTTATAATTCTGTTTACGCCATAACTGATTAGGTAAATAAAAAGATTTATCAAGTAGTAAGCCTGGGGAAGAAGATATGTCATATATCATCTAAGTGGGGAAAAGTGCCAGCCATGCTTTTATTTTAGACGTACCGTCAGTTTCCTGTTCGGACCTGAATGAGCGTCAGCTGTTTCGGTTTCAGTCAAGTGGGAAGATTTTTAAGGAGCACCGAAGTCTGGATGTGGATGATAAGCAATGAGAGTCGTTTCCGTTTCTTTACTGATTACAGTTTGCGTTTTCTTCAGTTCTACTTTATTCAGTTTTACTTTATCCCTTAAACCCTCACGTCTACACACAAACACTTTACAGTATATAAATGAGGATAAAATGCATTTAATATTTGAAAGGTGAGTGAATTTGAACTTGGGTTCCTGAAGCAAACTGAGCTTTGTGACAGCAGAGGTGACGTCTGTTAAATGTCTGAACAGCTGACTAAGCATTTTAACGGCCTCTATAACCCAAGGTCACACATTAAGAAGAAAAGTACCTTAAAAATCCCCTTGGGGATTTTTTTTTTTTTTCACTGCAAGTACATTCAAATTGATTAACATGACATTGTTGTCACGGATAACTAAAAACACATCAGTAATCACATGTCTGCTCTCTGGAGGACATAAACCCACCGCCGGATGTGATGTGAGCAACACTGAAGCACGTCCAGACAAAACCTTTACACAAGTCTAATTTAATCCCAAAAATACATCCTTTATTTCCATTTTGGCATGTCTTACATTGTTTGGTCTTGCTGTACCTTGGCTACAACACCATACTGTATGATTTACATGGTCTGAAATTTGTGGACTGTCATGCAATGTTGAACACAGCTCAGCCGAATGCTGCAGGAAAACGATGCACCGCTCCCGTCAAGTTAATGACCAGAATTCAGTGTTGAGACTGCAGGAAGCAGCATGTCTGCTGGTTAACGCATGACGTAGCATTCCAGGATAATGAGTGAGGATAAAATTACATTCAAAACACAATCAACTCTTTAAAATGATGAACATGCTGCAGGTTATCATTTAAAATCCATCGGCTGTGTCTTTTGTTTCTGGATGTGGGTATGAGTCCACGTCAGACATTCAACACTCCTGTCCCTGAAGACACCTGATCATGAACTAGAATGAACTTGTTCCACATTTTGACTTAATTTATCAAGAACAGGACTGAACCGGGAAAGAATAGTCATAAAAATGTCATTCATCCGTCTGGAGGAAAGATTTCAGATTAAATATCCTGGATGAGGATTGCAGGAGCAGCTGAACAGGTTCCAGCCCGTCTGGTCGTTACTGAGGAAGACATTTCACTCCTTCGCTGCCAGCAGACAGGTTTTCGTTAGTAGAATATACCAACAAAGTGACAAAAAATAAAACTAAATCCTGATGTTATTTTCCGTTTCCCGTCACAAACAGTCACCACGTTCCCGTTCCCGGATCCCCGGACCTGAACGGAGAAAGGAAACTCCTTCCTCCTGCTGACTCGAAGGAGTTGGCAGCAAACGGCTGCAGCTGGTGATTTATAGACTGGAGACGGTCGGTATTTCCCACAATGCTGAAGCTTCAGGGTCCTGATTGGTCAGCAGATGTTTACTTCATGTAATCTCCTCACCACAGCCGGAACAAGGCTTGGAAATAACACAACGAAGGAAGGATGAGATGGTTTTGTCACCTCATCTTTGGTGTAAAACATCTCACAGTTGCTGTGATGTGGATGAGGAGTCCCTCCTCAGGAATTTCTGGGGAGGCAGGGGGGGGGAGGGGCGGTCGACACCAACAAGCCTCCAGCTTCACAATATTTCCCATAAATGTGAGATTATTCTGATGCTTTTGTGGATTTATGTCCTCATATTCGTATTTTACGCCCCTCTCTGCACATAAAGATGCTGCAAATGGTTTTTTATGGAGATCTACTGCCATTACGCTCTTCTAATATTCACACACATGATCTTAAAGTGGCAATATGGGTATTCGTATCCGCATTATAAATATATTACCATCCTGTTTCAGTGTAATCCTGTCGTTTCTCACTGCTTCTTCTTCTTCTGCTTCAGGGACTTCCTCCTCTTCACGATCATCTCGTACAGTTTGTCCATGCCCTCATCCAGCCCCTCTCCGATGATGGCGCAGGCCGGCTGGACGTGGTAGGGGGTGGAGGGGCTGAGCTCTGCCAGGGCCAACTGCCTCTCGATCTCCCCGACATCCAGCGCCCGGGGAAGGTCCTGTTTGTTGGCGATGACCAGCAAAGGAGTCCCCTGGTTCTCCGAGAACCGGGTGATCTTGTGCAGCTCGGTCCGGGCCTCCTCCAGCCTCTCAGCATCCACGGAGTCCACCACGTACACGATACCGTCTGTGCAGCGGCTGTAGGGCTTCCACAGGGGCCGCAGCTTCTCCTGGCCCCCGACGTCCCAGAAGTGACAGCTGATGCCCTTGGAGGCCCCCGCGCCGCCCAGACGGATCCTCTCCGTGTTGAAGCCGATGGTTGGCACCGTGTTGACGAACTCGTTGAATTTCAGCCGGTACAGGACGGTGGTCTTACCCGCAGAGTCCAAACCGAGCATGACTATGTGCAAGGACTGGAAGGCACCCAGATTGGAGAAGCTGTTCCCCATGTCGCAGCCTGGGATGGAGGATCAGTCGCAGTAAATGCCCCTGGAGTCATCCATAGCGGGTTCGTGAGTCAAATCATGAGGTTTGCGCTTTCGGCAGACGTGCAGGACGCATCACTTGGATGTGCGGAGGCTTCCAGACGAGCCGCAGCATCCCTGGATTCACTCCAACAGCATTACGCACGCCAAGAAACGACCACATCCACACGCAATCCAGCGGTGCGTCTTTCCAAATGCGCAAATTACGCGCGGCAGCATCATGTCTCACCCGTGTGTGTGTGTGTGTGTGTGTGTGAGACAAGTGCGCAGCGGCCGCTTTCAGGTGGTCACACACAGAAATGATGGTGTGTGTGTGACGCGTTGCCAAGAAAGGATGCGTCAAACTGAAGCAGAAAAATACAACATAGAACGCCCGGTTAACCTAAAAAATAAATGCATTTAACTTTCAGGAAAAACACCCCTGCAGTCAGGATCTTATATTGAAAGGGTTTCATGCAAAGTTGCGTTTCCTCTGCGTACAGCGTTACTCAAAGGCTGACATCTAGTGTTGAAACAGCGAAACTGCTGCTGTAGCGATTATTTTATTTTATTTATATTTACATTCAGGAACAAAATTAAATATTAAATCATGAAAGAAGCAAACATGAATGAGAGAACAGGAGAAATCATATCTGAGAACAATTACATCTGTCTTTGTTGAACAGTTCTTTTGTCGTTTTGAATAAGCTCGTCCTCATGAAATGCAGAGAACGTTTCGGCCACCAGGTGGCAGCAGAGGATTTCAAAATAAGATCCCGGCGGCCACTCTGGCTTTTAATGTTGCATAAATAATTAAACTCACAAATTAAAGCTAATTAATTAGGTCTTCTATTAACTTAAACAGGCAGAGAGAGATTTATTTTCCGGAACATTTAATTAATTAAAATGTTCCTTTGAACTGAAGTGAAATAAAAGGTGTCTCTGATGTATTGATCATCAGTATTGGGATGCACACCAAACAATGGCTTTAAGGAATGATGGATAACAACCTTTTCATTTCTCTGCTTGCATCTTCACTCTGCAGTTATTTACTGGAGTGTTCAGTTTGTTAACCTCAGCATACTCCCATTAAAGCTGCACACGCATAAGAACAAGGACTCATAATCCAGATCAAGTGAGAACAGCAGCAGGGATTACGCAGGAAGAGAACGAGAGAAGGAGGAAACAGAACAACCTGAGTCATCGGTACTAATTGTTCCTTCTGACCTCCTCCACAGATTTTCCCCAAAGCAGGAGCGTGAGATCGATGGATCAGCTTTATTCAGGGACAAGACGTCGATACACAAACAGATCTTCTAAGAACACGTTGCACTTCTCTCCCTCTCTGATTCACCTAAAAGCCTCTCGCCTGACGCCCCCACCACCTCCTTCACTGATTTATTCTATTGTCTCCTTGACACAGGAGGTTCAAATGCATCTTTTTATATGAGCTGTTGAAAAAGCAGGAAACCTGGCCTGACTGATAATAATGGAGGTTCTGACTCTAAAGACTCACAGGAGCTCTTTTTTTTTTTTTATAGTATTGGTAGAAATGAGCGTCCGGATTTAATTATTCAGCTTCTGGAACGAGGTGTCCCACGTGACGAGAGGAACCCAACCGAAGGAAATGCTCCAGGAGCGAGATATGACAAAAAGCAGATAATGGAGTTTTAACTTTGTTCTTTCAAGAGCTCTCTCCATTCTGCAGATGGTGATGTGAAACCAGCACGGCCCGATTCCACTAAGAGCTCCGGCAGAAGATGAAACAGACCCAAAGCTTTTCATCTCAACCCTTTTTTATTTTCCAGAGAGGCTAGAAGCCGGCTGGAATCAACTGAGGACCTCTCTGAAAGAAGGGAATCAGAACCTGACTGTCCTTCACGTCTGAGCGTCCAGCCGGTTGATGCCCTCCTACACAAACAGGAAGTCCATCACCCCGTCTCCAGGAGAGGAGCAGGAATGCTGATGGTTGCTCCTCCTAGAGGTCCATCATGAGGGTGACTAACTGTCTGCTTTAATTAAAGCACATTTAAGTGTGTGTATGTGTGTGTTTGGCTGGGAGATAAGGACACATGTGTGTTCACGTGTAGACGTCTGCATGGAATTCACGGAACCAAAGGCGCCTCTGCAGACAGAACGCGATTAGCACATTCATGAAGCCTCCGCTGCGTCGCTGAGCATCAGGACATCACGCTCACCTCTGTGCATCCATTACACACTGAGGGGAGCGCTAAGGCTAGCGTAGCACACACACTGGAAGCTGTCAGCAACCGTTAGCCTAGCGATGAAAAGAAGAGGGAAATACATTTAGAAGCAGCTGCAAAGCTCTGATGTACAACTTATTTACAATGCAAATGGAGCTCCTGTCATGTCTATGAATAATTAAGAGACTGAACCTAACCTCTCTGCATGCTGAACCCCCCCTGATTTAAGCTGCAGGACCCCAAAGGAGAGAGGTCTGTCTGGTAAAAACCATCACGTCATGACATGTTTTCTGTTTTATTGAAACCTTTTGAACAGAAACACTGAACAGATTTCAGATCTGCAAACCGTCAGCGGCGATACGAGACCAAGGTGTGTCAATACTGGAACCAGACAAACCAGAGGTTAACAGAACAAACGTGTGGAAATTAAGATGAAAGCATCAACGCCAATCGATTATACGTTCACAAATCAGAGACAAAAAGCTTCTTTAAACAGAAATCCAACAGAAACGACATGTTTTCTGATATTTTTTCACAGTTTAAAGTCATTTTTTTCATCAATTTCAGCAGGAAACAGTGGTGATAGAACAGCTGGTGTGTGTTGGAGTACAAAAACAGACTCTCCTTTCTGGTTATCGACAGAGTCCTTATGCGCTTTCTAGGAAAGACAAGAAAGAAGTTAAGAAATTATCCAAAATCCATGGAAACCGCGACATAATGGCACTTAGCTGGATGACAGCTGGAACCATGTGTCGAACAATGTTCACTCAAATATTCAACAAATCTGGAAAAATATTAGATGCACATACAATGTAGAAACCATTAGCATGAGCTCGCTACATAAAGAAGTAAACAGCATTAGCGTTTACACAGAGAACCACAATTAAATGTTTGGCTAAAAAAATGAATGAAAGAGTGGACACGAATACAGCGTGGGTAATACGTAGTTTGTAGTGTAAATATAAAAAATAGAAGTATATTTTGTAGAAACACACACTGCGCCTTCACTGTGTGGACTGTACTGAGTCAGACGGAGGGTTAGCATTGTGCTAACGGTTTTTGGCAAGCTAATTGCTAACATGTTGGACTGTAAGAAACACTGAAAATACGTTAAAAACACCAGTTAGAGGCGGGGCGGTCTAAAATCCCACCTCCTGATTGGATGGCTCTCATTGCCTTCGCTTATTGGCTGGAAAAGTTCCTGCTTGAGGAGTTTGATTGGTTAGGATTAGGGTAGGTCTGTGAGCGAATCAGAATCACAGAAAACAGGTCCCGCCTACAAAATGTCCATGCTGAGGGGAGAGAGAAATATTAAAGAACAGCAAAAAAAGGAAAGGAGATGGAAAGACGTTTCTATGGAGACAGGAAGTGATGAAGACAAAGACAGAGGTAGAAAAGAGAGAAGAGAGAAGGACAAAAAAAAAAGAAGCAGGTCCTCCACAGTCACAAGCGTCCAATATGATTCCTGCTTCTGTACGAGAACCAATCAGATGAAGAGCGGCCTGGAGACAGAAGGCAGGGACAGCCACGCCCTGAAAAGGGCGGGTCAGACAACCTGGATGGTCGCCGACGAGTCTCTGGACCAAGGGCGATGTGTTCCATCGTAGCGGGAGGGGGGAGGACCATCGTCACACAGCGAAGTCGCCGTGCCCGGTGGGGCAGAAGGCGGAGCTTCGGAGGGCGTCCAGACAGTTGACGAGGATGAGGGTGCCGGTCAGGTGCTTCCACCTCTTGGTGATGGGGTTCCTCATCTTATCCAGGCCCAGGTGGAGCTCCTGGATCACGTCCCGGTAGCTGTCACCGACGTGGGCTGCCCAGGTGAGGAGGAAGTCGTAGGCGGGCTTCCACATGCACTGGAGGGACCATCATGTTTAGAGAGGGTGGGGGGCGAGGACGCAACGTAAAGAAGCAAACTCACCTCGTTGTCCAACATGCCGTTCTTGTCCCGGTGGGGAGCCTCGTACGCCTCCATCTGCTGCCTGGACACTCGTGCCAGTTTGTCGGCCAGCTCCCTCCAGCGGGACGCCACCTCCACCGCCGTGGTCAGCAGGACGAAGTCCAGCACCAGCCGTGCCACCAGCCCCTGACAGTCCATCTTCAGCAGGGCCTGAACAGACAGACACAGGTTCATCCCGAGTCCCTCCGGCTGCTGCTGTGAAATATGTTCTCATCCCGCTAACCCGGCTAAACGACAGCTGGGAAAAACAGAAAATTAATAAAAGCAGCTGAGCGGAAAACGCTGCAGGCGGCGTCCTCGTGTTCCTGCAGAGAGGACGCCGATCCACGGATCAGAGAGCGTCTCGCAGACTCTTCAAGGCGAGGATGTTTTCTCTTCGCCGCCATTCCCGTTAATGAAAGGGAAACCCTGACGTGCGCGATTGAGAGCTGAACCGACAATAAACCAGGACGATCTAACGGGACCAGATGGCCGGAGCAACAGATCAAACGCGTGCAGGTTTTACGTGACATCAATCCATAATCTATCAAACTGTCCATCTGAGGTGCCTCCACCCCCCCACCACCACCACCTGGACGCCGCCTGCATATCATCCACCACTGCTTCACGCAGGTCTAAATATAGACGCGATCCACGAACACGTCAGGCCCTCCACGCTCCAGCCTGTCGTCTGGAAACGATGCCTTCAAATGCTAATCAGACGCTCCGGCTTTGTTCAGGATTAAAGGACGACAGGAAGGAGCTTCAAAATAAAGGTCAGGAAGGTCAGAGGGGCGGCGAGGTTTACCTGTAGAGGAGGTCATGTGATCACCAGGGTTTGTTTGATTGTCCACAGCGTAAACGGACAAATTAAAATATTTTGTATTTGATCTTTTTCTGGAGGAGCCGCATTTTGAAACTGGGGTGTCTTACTAGATCAATAAACTCAACAATAGATCAATAAGCTAAACAACAAATCAATAAACTCAACATTAGATCAATAAACTTAACAATAGATCAGCAAAAGTAGCATTAAACCAATGAATTTCCACATCATTAAATAAAAGGACAGCGCTCCACAAAACCATAAAGATGCCTACGAGCAGCTGGTCAGACGGAGCTGACAGCTGAGCTGTGGACTGAAAGAACCTCCACATAAAGGTGGAGGGGAGGGGGGGAAGAGGAGGAGGACAAGGAAGAGGAGGTGAGGCAGGTAGGGGAAAAAATACAAATAAGAAAAATTAAGAACCAATATGAAAGATAAAACCAGGAAGAAGCAGAAAATTTTTTAAAGCTTCAGCCTTTCAAGGAAATTTTAGCTAATTTCACATTAAAAATTTTATAGATTTATCTGATCACGCACAATGAAACAGTCCAGGTTTACGCAGTGAAATAGTCCAGGTTCAGGTTCACACAGTGAAACAGTCCAGGTTCACACACTGTGGTGAAACAGGAATGTGTCTCTGGTGTCTTTTTAATATTCATTACTTAAACGGTCCAAGTTATCTGGGCTCTGTTGGTTCTGTCTGAAGGCCCATTAGATGAGGTTTGGCAGCAGGGAACAGGACCACCTGTGGTCCAGTAAACGACTCAACCCGGTCCGGATAATCAGTCCGGCTGTGACATATTAACTGTGGGCTGATGTGTGCTGGCTGAAGGAGGCTGTTGGTTTATAAAGTCAAACCCTGGAGGGTCTTTAGCCCGGACTCGAGTCTGGAGATTGATTACGACCCCTGCAGGGGTGATCGGCCCCGCCTCCCAGATCTATTATTAAACAACACTCTCCTCCACTCCACGCCATCATTTGTCCTCCGTTACTTGAGCTGCTGTGTTAACAGATCTGCAGGGGCGGTGTCGGATGCCCCCCGGGCCTCTGGGTCCATCCTGATCAATGGTGGCTCACCTTTCACATGTGAAACCCGTCGGCTCATGTGAACATCGAGCACAATCCGCTTTACGATCCACGTCCACGCTGCTCAGACGTCCAGGAGGAAACTGGACTTACCTCCAACACAAGGGGATAACGGCGCTAACCTTGATGACCTGCGGCTAACCTGATTAGCTCACCACGTGTGGTTCTGCTGGAGATTACAAGCTAACAGATTAGCAGGGCTTTGTTTCACGGTGCTGTTGTGGGACGGAACACACAACGACGTGAGACGTAGTTAGAGAAGAAAACTGAGCTGGTTGGGATCCGTATAAGTAACACATCTAGTTTCACCTTGGTGCAGGTACGCCCATGTGAGCGCTACCAAACGTATGCATCGCATCCCCAGGTATGGAAGCCTGGATGTTCCAGTCCAGTTATAACACGGCTGCTTTGACCATTTTCCACACGAGCTCTTCAGATTCTATTTTTGGACTCTGAGTGGAGAAACATTTTTGCCTGGCTGACAATCCAAAGATGGAAGATATTTATTTCCTGCATTCGTTTTAATTAAACCCAGACATTAAACTGAGCTGAAACTGAGTTGAAAGGAAGAATTGGGAACGTTTCTGTACCCTCTGTTAACTTAATTTTTTTAACTTGACTTTGTGTGAACAGCTGCAGAACAACAGCTGATAAAGTCTGTCTGAGACGCTGATGACCTCATGTTTCAGCTTTTTGAACCTTTTAATCAGGAAGAAAAACGACGCCACGCTTTAAAATCTGTTTTTCTCTGCGGCTTAAAATAAAATCTTTCCATCTAGACTGAAATAAATTTAAGTGATCTTTGCTGATGAAAATGTTTAACCTCAGGAAATTGTCCTTTCATTCCGCAAGAATGTTTTTATAATGAATAAATGAGTGGAGTCGCGGATGGAGCCCGGCTCTGAGACGAGACCACCAGGGTTCTGCTTGTTGTCCTCGTGGAGGATCAGCTGCTGACGTTGGGCCAGCAGAACCCTTTTAGCGTGGATTGGTCTGAATGGGCTTCCATAAAGAAATCAAAGACATGAAACAACATCAGTTGATTGATAAAGACGAGATGAGGTGAGAAGCAGACGAAGACAAACCACCTCTTTTAGCTTGATGGTTAGCCTCCCGCCAGGCCCCGCCCCTCACCACTGATTGGACAGCGTTCTATCCAGTCTGGATAAACAGCCGTCACAAAACACCTTTTTGAATAATGCCGTCTGCTGAGGGGACAGTCTCAGGTTAACCCCCCCCACCGGCCGGGTGTTGAACGTTTCCGTGACGGAATTGCGTCTGCTCCAACTGCAGATGTTGCGTCTGATTTCTAGCGGTTTGCCTTTCATTTTTCACTGCCCCCCCTGCCCCACCCCACCCCGGTGGACCCCCCAGGCTGGAAGTTGTTTACCATTCCTGTGACGAGCAAAACGACTCAATCCCTTCCTCGCATCCGACGCAGCATAAAGGTATTCATCAATCAGACAGGAAGTGACTGTTTAGGAAATTAGACTCTCTTTAGCTCGGCTAGCAGCGCAGCCACATGAGGGACTCTGATAAAGGCATCCGGTCTGTCATGAGATTACAGTCTGTTGTCGCTGTGTTGTGGTGATGTCGGACAATTTTCCGTAGCATTTATCTGTGCTGGTAAATGTGTTCCCGGAACATGAATAATGTAAGATTTGGAACACCGGGGTAATCAGTCAAAAACTTAATGTGTTGCAGTTCTTCATTCAAGGACGATTCAGAGGATGTGAACCAACCGAACTCTGACAAAACGATGAGGAAGAAAGTCTTTACAGAGTCATTTATCAAACGAAAATGTTTTGATCATCAAACTCATTCTATTTCGTCTTGTATTTTTAGTCTATCAACATTCCACGGGCTATTTAAGTGGAAATTTTAATTTAATTTTTATTATATGCCCTCTTGTCCAGATCCTACAAGTAGTTCTGTGCCATCCTGCTAACAGATGATGCAAAAAGACAAGGGCGTGTCCATCAAAGTGCTTACATTCATGAAAACAGACCATGAAACAGGAAGTCTTACCATCAGGAGTTCCCTCTGGAAGGATTTCCTCTCCTTGCTCTCTGTGTTGGTGCTCTCCTCCTTGAGTTTCTCCAGAACCGATGCCACCCTCTCTGGCTCGTTGTCCAGCTCAGTCCGGCAAAAGTAATCCAGAGGCAAATTCAGGTACCCTAGTGCATCAGCAAATGCCCTCCAGTTGCCTACGTTCTCCATTAAAACCGTCCTCACGGTCGCGTAGATGTACGTGAGGAACTTGGAGGGCTTCAGGATCTGCTCCAGCAGCACCGTGGTGGTTAGGTCCGGCCCACACCAATAGATGGGCTTCACCTTTCCCAGAACTAAAAGGTTCTTGGCGTGGACGAGGCCGATCTTTCCCTGATAGTATCCTATGTACCACTCTTTGGTCCGCAGTTGACCTCGCAGTTTGATTTTCTCCTCGCTGAGCAGAGCGATGACGTCCCCCTTCTTGTACTCCAACAAGTAAGTGCTCTTGTGCTGCCGGATCACGGTTTTGATCAACTTGCCAAACTTCAGGTTTGTAACGCAGCGGTCCTGAAACTTTGGGTATTTGGAGGTGACCGCCAGTGGCGACAGGACAATCTTGTCCACCTCTTTCTTTTTCAGGAACCTCCTCTGGCCTGTTATCCTCACGCCGGACTTTGGCGGCGGCTGAGGGGTCTGGACGCAGAACTGGGTGAGGATACAGTCGAGAGCATCCTTGACTTGGACCCTGAGAGTGAAGTCTGAGATGCTGTTGGGATTGTGCGAAGTGATCATGTAGAGTAACCTGCTGACTTTACCCAGTTTGACCTGAAATCCACGAATGACTCCTGCGCCCTCGCTTGCCTTCACCTGATAGTTGGACATGTTGGAGTACAATCCCACTTGAAGGTCCTGAGGGAATCCCAGCATGAATTGATGCTTCCCCCACAGCTGGAGGGCCACCGGCGGGTTGGAACTAGCTTGTCGGCCGACCTCGCTGACCATCAAGGTCTTGGGAGCACAATCGTGCCCAAACATGGCCACAACAGTCTTGAAGGAAGGGTGGATGTGCTTGGGTCCATAAACGCCCAGAGTTACTTTCCTCTGCATGTGGTCCCAAACAGTTGTGTTCTGCCCGAGGTTCTGAGACCGAACCACAACTGCCACGTAGATACAAGGCTCCAGACTGTCCAGCTGCACCTGGACCGTGTCTTTGTAAATGTAAGCGTTGGGGACAGCTGTGTAGGGCCCTTCTTTGCAGTCGCTTCGCACACAAAGCATTTCAGCAATGTGACAACTCTCCTTTTTCACAGTTACCAATACCTTCATCTCCAATGTGATGAAAGACTTGGTCTCCATGTTGCTGAGCTTGATCTCCACCACCGGGCTCACAGTAGAGCAGCGGTCACTGTTCAACTCCAGAGGAGGGTCCAGTAAGGCCTTCATGGAGATCTGCTGGTAGTCTCCATGGCTGACATGGCCTTCAGGGACGTGTGCACTGATGTGGGTGTCAGGCAGCTGGACAACTCCTCCGTTACTGTCCAAGCGACACACAATGTTGGTCTCCACCGGCTGTGTCTGCCCCCATCCAGGACTATGGCCCAGGGAGTCAAGGTCATGGCAAGATCTGGCCAGTTTTCTGTGGTTCAACCAAGCAGTCCTGAAGTCCTCTCGGCTCTGAAACTGCTCCGGTGCAGGAGCCTTCAGACCCGTGAAGAATCCCGAAGATGGCAAGGTTGAATCCGCCTGTGCTTGCAGAACTGAGAGCTCTGAGAGACTATGGGAACGTTTACTCCTAAAAAATGGGTTATTCCTGTGAAAGTTAGGCACCACCTCTTCCTGGTTTGGGTTGGTGATGGTGGTGCTGGTAACAGGGCAGCTGCTGAACCCGTTGATCATGATTGTGCTAGTGTCGAAGTCAGAGTGAGATGACGGAGATGCCAGTGTATCAAACCGAATGAGGTCCGATGACTTCCTTCCACCGGTGTCTTTGCAGTTTTGGTCCAACGGGCAGGTAAAGGGGTTGCTAATAGGGGAGGGTTTATGGCTCGTCCCTGTCCACTCGCCCAAACCTCCAAACTCCTTTGACCCATCCTCATATCCTTCCCCGAGACTGTCGATCATCCCACTGTCACTAAGCGAGGAGTTCCTGAAGTTGACCGGCTGGACGTAGGCGGCCGGGATGTACCCCATTTCCGTGTTGTTGTGGGCGTACCACCACTCCCCACCCGACGTGTCCAGCACATAGAGGCGATCGCCTTTGGAGAACTTCAGAGTAGTGAAGCTACTGGGGCAATAATCCTTGATGGCAACCACTTCCTGTGCGTCTCCATAGGAAGCCGAAGTGTCCAGCCTTAAGGCACTGGGAGAAGGCACTGGAAGGTAAAAGACGGAATCACAATTTAAGGTTAAGAATCATGGTCTTTTATTTGTTGTGATTGAAAAGTTTCGTCTGAACCGGTTGGACCTGACTTCAGATATGTGCACTTCAATCAGCGACTGGTTGATTTCTACAAATGCTGTGGTTAAGACTGTTTATATCCTGATCAGACATAAAGGATATGAAGGAAAGGGAGCTGCAGATCAGAGAGACCAGTATCTAAAGAATATTCTGATCACAGCCAAAGTACAGAAAGATAAACTGGATAATTTCCTGCATAACTTCCTATTTTTAGCTCACCCATTAGCGTGCATGGAGCATGTTAGCACAGCCAGAGAAAGAAAAGAATGCCTCCAACTACACGACAGATTAAGAAGACAACTTGTACAGTTCTACCAACGGTATGATCTTATGAAGTGACCGGCGTACCTTTGACATCGCTGAGACTGGCTCCGTTGACAGCGTCGCTGAGGTCGATGAGCGTCCCCTCAGACTTGCAGCGAGGGAGGATGTGGTTGTTGTTCGTCACTCTGATGATTCGATGGGCAGCCATGGCCGGCAGTCACTGCAACGCTGGCTCATTGGCAGCTTTTCATCTGGGTGGGAAACAAAGACAGGATTTCAGGGTGGGTGGAGACCAGATCTGCATAGGACTGTTCAGCTTGAGAGACTTCCTGAGGCAGCGCCACAGTCTGGAACTCAATTCTCTAGATCACTAATGTGGTTAAAGGCTCCAAAGGTCGGCATCGCTGCAGCTGAAAATGAGCTTGAAATACCACTGCATCCCAAAGTGAAGGATGAGCCGTGGAAATAATAAGAATAATGTTTTTTTTAATCAATGCAATTATTGTGAGCCGTGGACTGCCAGAGAAAGGGTCAAAGAGAGGAGATTCAGGGGAGGATTATCCAAAAGTGAGAAAGAAAGCAAGCTGAGCGAGGTTTACGTTCTGAGAGAATGTTAAAATAAGAAACATACTGTTAGGCACGGCATCAAAAAATAGCACACAAGCCTCTCTAGACACATTTTGTAAATATGTAGGCACCAGAACTGCAGTCATATCCCTAAATGCGCTATGGCCTTTAAACCACAGGCTTTAGATCGTATAAATATCTTTTCCTTCTGGGAGTTCCAACCAAACATCTCCCTTCTCCAGCTGCAGGCTGCACCGCTCTCTTTTCTGGAGGATTTACATATGCGATCAGAGAAAGTTCCCAATTTCCTCATCGGAACTGAGTTATGATTCAATTTGGGTACGAGGGACTAGTCGGCAGAGGACTGTAATCTGATTAAAGAGGATGCGAGACATTGTTGTGCAGCAGAACTCCGTTCCTTCGGAGACTCCAAGAGGAGGCGGGCGGTGACAGTTTTCATTTTCACACTAATGAAGGCATTTTAATGCGATTTGAGCGACGCAGACCGGAGAAGCTGATTATCGTCCGATGATCGTTTTTACGTTGATCACCGAGGACTCGATTCAGACGCAGGCGTTTGTTGTCATAAAACACAGCCGTTCATTATGTTCGGTAATAACACGTCAGAGTAAATGTGGTAATTACCTACACTGTCCACACATTAGGGCAACCGCATTCTGATTAACGCCACACTGAAGACATATTCCTGCGTAGCTTCAGTTCACCAGTTGTTTTTTCGGTAGAATAATTTAAACCACGAATTTCCTGCAACTATATTTTGCAGGAAATTCAGATTTCTACAGGAGGAATCAAGTTTTTGTGTCTCGAACAGAGCGATAGAAAACTCTGACTTGCTCTTTTGTGGGTTTGTTGCTCTCCGATGACCCAGTTTTGAGCAGAACCAGCAGACGAATGAGTAATTGTGTCTCTTGTACTTCCAAATGAAGTGAAGATCGGGGGTTTCTTCACGGCTCCTCTCTCTGGAGGTTGCATCCACAGAATAAAAAGTGGAGTGGCATCTCCTCATGGGGGAGAAACTCCTCTGAGCTGGCGCTTCATCTTCCTGCACACTCTCTGCTTGTTGGAGAACATGTCACCTTGTTGAGAAAACCTCTCGTCCGGAGCTCAGACAGCGGCAGCAGCGAGGCCGCAATCAATAACAAGCCGTCAGACAAAGACGCCGTTGAAAAGCTGTGAGAGAACAGAAGCTGAATCCAGCAGGAGACGTCGACTGACAGGTGGGAACACGGAAATATCGGAGCTGCTGCTGCTCCGGAGGGAAAGGCAACAGCAGTTCCCTCCAAACAACCTGCAGATCCACCTCGACGCTCGCGTATGAGCGTACACCCAGATTGAAGAACGCGAGGAGCGTCTGGGGGACGTGAACTCCGTTTAACTTCACATTAGCAAGGAAATTCTACTTGCAAGAGAGGAAAAGCAAAAAAAAAAAGTCAAGTTCCAGGGGCCCCCAGACGACGGCTGAGGCATTCATATCCGAGCTGCTGTTATTAACTCATTTCAGTCGGGCTGACAGAGTGAAGGAGCCAGAGAGTCCAAGGTTTAATTAGCCGAGAGTCGGCCCGGTCTAATCCCTGGATGAATGCTGCTGTAATAACCGTATGCTCACCAGGACTTAATCGTCTCTCCATCGCAGCAGTTTAAAATGACAGGACGGCCAATGAGACGGGAGTGGCGGGGCCTGTGGCGTGAAGATAAGACGCAGAGAGTCGAACCTTCACCCAAACGCAGCGACGACTTCGACTCAATCCTGCTTAGATATTAGGAAGGAGTCCCAAACGAAGAGGCGTGCAGGCTGGACATGTCAAGAAACGATCCTGACAGCTTCTAACTCATAAAACACACATATTTTTAATCATACCTTCATTTCAGGTGTGGCATGTCCAGATTCAGGATGCCTCGTTACCATGGAGCCGGATCTGATGCCGTCCTCCATCTTTCTCACATGTTCAGGTTTTATGCTACCCTGTAGACCCCAGGGCGATAAAATACATTTAAAAAAAAACCTCCACACACGGTCGAGTCCATCTATCTGCCGCTGCTGGTCCATAAATATCACCGCCTCTTCCCACAGGAAGAATTCCAGAGGAAACGAACCCGTTTAAAGGTTGGGTATAAATGTCACTGGAGAAGATTCTTCATCACCGGCGGTTTGACGAAGAGTCAGCGTCATTTTGAACGCAGTTATTCAGTCGATTCACTGACAAGCGTTTCAAGCGATGAGGTCATAACGGTGATGAAGGGGATGCTGGGAAATGATCACGACTAATGGAGCAGCTTCACACGGGTCAGCTGATTGGAGCCACATGAAGTCATCAGATCACCCCACACACACACACACACACACACACACACACACACACACAGGAACCCCCGCCTCTGCTTCTAGTTTAAACATCTGCAGGATCAGGAGATGCTGACAAGAGAAGACAAACCCTTCAGCGTCAGCTGGTGATGGCAGACGCTTGTGTGGAGGAGGAAGAGGAAGAGGAGAGAGGAAATGGAGAATAAAAAGACAGCAAGGTGGGAGAGGAAAGGGAGAGGGAGGTAAGGAAAGAACTGCGGGAGAGAAACATGAGTGGAGGATGTAGACAATGGAGGAGAGAAGAATAAGAAGGAGGCTGGACCCAGTAAAGAGGAAGAGGAGGTAAAGGAGATGAAGAAGGCAGGGGGAGTTTATGGAGAGAGAGAACTGGGTGTGTGAAGAAGAAAAAGAGACAGACAAGATGAAGAGCGGGAGGAGAGGGAGGAATGAAAAGAGCAAGGAGTCAGCAGAAAGGGAAAGGAGGAGGAGAGGAACAAGCAGATAAATCAGAGGGAGGAGGAGGAGGAGGAGGGGAGGAGGTGAGGAAAAGAAAAAAGCGGTCAAAAAAAGGAGGATGAGGGGATATGGATATAGAATGGTAGATGAGAAAAGACACGAGGAGAGGAGGAGAGCCGGGATGAGAAGCAGCAGAGAGGAAGAGGAGGAGGAATGAAAGTAAGTGGTGTGTGGAACCTGGAGGCAGCTGATAGAGGAGCCAGGAGGATTTTCAGATTATCAGATGACCTCAGCAGCAGGAGGAGGTGCAGCCAACCGGCTCGGGAACGCTCTCTAATTGTCACCTCATGTCCTCGAAAACATCTGACAAGCAGCTCAGTGAACAACAGCAACTTCAAAAACACCCACAGGAGCAACGAGTCTCGTTCTGGAACCACAAACTCACTCTGAAGACAATTAGCAAAACCATTAGATCCAATAAAAACACCATCTGAAGAGAAAAGTCAGTGGAAGCAGAAGAACCCCAGGAAGAATCACCATGGAGAAACTCAGACACACAACCGGAAAAACACAGGAAGAAAAACAGGATTCTCCCTGGAGTGAAGCCGAATCCATCTTTGCACACTGCTTTTCTGAAATCAGCACACAAAAAGTAGAAAATCACGGGTAAGACATCATTTAAGGTAAATGAAATTAAATTAGAATGTAACGTGAAAGTGTTTCTGACGGGCGATTAATCACAGATGGACAGAAATATGACAGGAAAACTGTAGTTACTGTTCATTTAGATGAAGCCGAATTATTCTCCATATGTTTATTGAATAATTTAAGCACATATATTATAGGATCATTAGTTTAAATATTAACTACAACAACTTATATCTAGGTTTGTTTGTTCTGGGAATGTAATTCCTTCTGAAGCGATCAGGGGAGGAGATGACAGCACAGAAGTGAAGCCGAATTAATCTCTGGACTTTATTTTAATTAAATCAGCCGAACAAATATGGATTTATCAGTTAAAACTACAACTAGAAGTTGTTAAAGTAAATTTTATTGTGGCGTGAACGGAGTTCCTGTTGACTCGAAAACACTATTGGGCACCAGAGACACACAGGAATACGACACGACTACTGAAACGTTTTTTTAATTACAACACAGCCGACTTCTTGTTAAATTATTGTTTTGATAGAAGCAGTACATTACGTAGTTTATTTTTAGCTCAAACTAAAACTAAAAGTACATGAATTTTATTTGGAACTGACCTCCTGCTGGCCGGAATGCTCCGAGTACGTGCGGAGTGAGCGGAGGGTGAAGCTGATGTGTGCTCGTCACTTCTCCCCTTTCCTCGTTTTTTCTCGCATTCTTTCGGTTGAAATCGAAAAACAAATCCAACAGCCGGCGAAGGTGGGTCCGAACTAGGTGTGGCTCTCAGCCCGGTAAGTTTCTAACGGGGGAAAACCCACCGATAAGCCCCAAACGATCCGTGCCTGCCTCGGTCTGCCCGGGGACTGGAGGAGAGCTGCTGAGACAGGGATAGCGTGACGTCACCACGCGGGGCGTGGCCACGGAGTCGGATGGAGGAACGATTGCATGGTACTTTCCGAATAAAGGGACCAATGAGGAACTTTTTATGAAACAAAAAGCATTTAGCAGCTTCAAGTGAGATTTTTGCGCATAAATTATTAAAAAGATCAAAATATGAGGTTTTATTTTCAATTACTGGATTAATCCAGTGTGTAACATTAAAAAAAAAAGATTACAGTGGAAAACGAGAAAGTGCTTGGCTGTTGAGCTGATTTACTATTTCCAGTGTTGTTTTCCTTGCAAAAACATGTCATGGTTCAACAGATTTACCTCCAACACAGAGGTTATATTCTCTCCCCCGTGCACTGTTGAACACAACGCGTCCTGAATATCAAATCAGGATGAGATGCTTGAATGCAGCATCAGAAAGACATCAAATACACAACCCAGGATGAGAGCAACTGATGATCTGAAGCTGTACAATCAGCAACACATGCTGCATTTTGTTCCCCTTCAGCCACGCCGTGGGGGAAAACCCAAAGTTTGAAACAGGCGGTAATTAGACCAACAGCTGGAGGAAGATAACACAAGTCCTTTTACAGCCGTTATTAAATTGCATCGTCCTACTTCAATCCTAAAAATTCAGAGGCCTCATTGGAACACAACAACTTTCCTGTCAGCATATTTTTATTTGTATTTCCACTCGTGGAGTCTCTGTAAAACAATTAAAGCCGTTCTCCTCTCATTCAGCTCATGTTTTTGTGGTGGACTCACACTTCTGTCACCAAACATCCCTTTATTCCTGGACCCACAGCGAATGTCGTAGCAGCGTCACAAAAATGAAATCCTGCCGATTAATCAGCTACACCTTCTCATCCATCATCGCCCCAGAGTCCTGGATGTCTTTAAAACGACTTGTAAGAGACTGGAGATGAGCTGCGTCTCCTGGAACAACACTTAAAAAAGGGATCGATCAAACATCAGCAGGCTTTAAACCAACCTGTCACTGCACCGTCACGTCTTTATTGAAGCGTTTCTGCCAAGAACCTCATTCACCTATAGTTGGTTTATTTGTCTCTGTTCCTGATCAGGAGTTAAAATCTTCTTTCATGTGCTTCGGTTCTAATAAATATGACCTGTTTAACCTCCTGGGACACATCCTCTATGGAGGAAGTGTTCAACATGCTGGCACCAGTGAGGGAAGAGGCTCTCAGCAAAGTTTGCAGACAGTCTGAGATCATCCTGAGGACGCCGGGAGTCTGTGAATGTTTTCCGTTGAATGCAGAAAGCAGCCGTTGCTGCCCTGAACTCCAGCTGAACGAGAGGCTCAGCCTGGATTTGATGCTTCTATTCATCTGGGTTGAATGGGAGCTGTGGGATCTGAAAAGAAGCCTTCCATTCACCGCTTTATCGAGGAGCCGCACTATCAGCCCCGGCTCGCTTTGCATCAGAATGACAGACCGTTTGCTTGTCAGCCAGGTTGGTTCTGGGAAGAGACGCCCGGAATTCTGTTTATCAGACTCTGCTTGAATGGAAATTCCTAAAACTGAAGTTAAGAGGAGAGTTTGTCCATCCTGAAAATCACAGATCATGGATTTGATCAATCAATCGTCAATCAGCTTGCACCAATAATGAAGATGATGCACGTTGACATCGAGGCCGCTTCAGACTGATAAGTTTGCAGAGAGAAAATATAATTTCCTTTTGCTTTCTCTCCTCCATCTCTCTGTTTATTGCATCCCTCTCTTCAGGCTCCACAACCTGTTTGCAGATAATTATTTATTCATTCATTCCTCCATTTGTGGGAGACGACTGGCCGTCTGGGTCTCCAGGCAAATTCACATTAAAAGTCTATTTCTGCTGCTTTGAAGTTTCGGTCTTTTTTAAAACTTATTGGATTTTTATTCCTTTTCTTCCTGACTGACAATGTGACCAAACCAACGATGCTCCTTCTGAAATCCTGAAATGAGACGTGACAATCTTTCGCTCCTCCACGTCTTTCCTCTCTCCTCTCAGAAGGGATTCTCCCCTCAAGGACACCCGGATGGGATTCATGATGATTAACGGAGGGTAATGATGTCTTCCCCCGGATGTCTTGGCAGCAGCTTCAAACGATGACATTTATCTTGTTAGAGGAAAATATGGAAGCGTGTTATAAATGGACTCAAATCAAACTGTGATCGTCATGAAATGGATAAAATGACCTTGTTCTCAAAGAGCAGCTATGCTATGTTTGGTAGGCGTCTGCAGAACGTACTATTATTATAAGGTAATAACAATGAGGAAGTTCAGGAGACAAGGAGGAGTTGAATCAGAGGTGGAGGTGCGTCTGGATTTGAATTAAAGCTGACGAGAAGACAAACTGTCCCACTAGCGGAGCTGCCAACGGGCCGTGTGGATCATTAATCCACGGCTAATACGAATCCTTCTGGCTGACACACCTGCAGACAGGTGCAGTCGTGAAACAGGCGCAGCTCCTAAATGCAGCTTTGAATTCATTAACGGTGTTTTATGTGTGTCTGCGTCAGTTTTAGAGCTGCTGCTTTAAAACCAACTCCAGCCTGAGGTGATCACTTAAGTGCAAAGACAGATTTACGGCCTCGCGGCCAGGGGCTTCATCACACGATCAATCAATACAGCGATAGATAACGTCTGCTCACTTAATGGAATTCTGCAGAGAGGAGATGAATCCTCTTCACATCCATTTGCAGAACATCCCAAACCACCAACAACAAAGCATCAACAGGCTGCAGGATGCCGCGCTGGAATTCCTGATGGGGAGGAACAGGTTGTTTACCCCCGACATTATTGATCACCGATCAAATTCAGTTTGCTTTCACGTTCAGTCTCTCACGATGACATTCTGTGATTGATCCAAAATATTCTCCACCCACCCCCAGCCTGAAAGGGTACCAAAAGGCAATGAAATCAAATCTATTACTGTATCTGGAAAAAGATGCTGCAAATATGCAGTAAACATGTTGTAAACATTCTGTAAACATATTGTAAACATGATATCAGTATGCTGTAAACATGCTGTAAACATGATGTCAGTATGCTGTAAACATGTTATAAACATGCTGTAAACATGTTGTAAAAATGCTATAAACATGCTGTCAACACGTTGTAAACATGCTATAAACATGCTGTAAACATGGTGTAAACATGGTGTAAACGTGCTGTAAATATGTTGTAAATTTGTTGTAAACATGCCTCCTGCGTGCTGCTGCTATGATCTTTTCATCTTTGACCTGTTTCAGATTGGCTCCACCTTGAACGCCACTCGCCAGCCATCAGAGACACCTAAGGCTCTGATGGAGGTAATCATTCTTCAATCTGTGTTCCACGCCGTCTCCTGGATGAGGGATGGCGTTCTGATTTGGTTTGGTCTGCAGAGGGCCGTTGATCTGGAGTTCGACTCATTACGCCGCGCCCTATGACCATCAATCTGACGTTCTGACAGGTCCAGAGGTCAAACGGGCATTTGACCTTTTTATGGAGCTATTCTCTCATTTGGCATCCTGATGTGTCTCCACGCCTCGCCTGCAGCTCGCTGTAAAGAGCTGACAGACGTTTGGGACGTTGGTGAATGTTTCCAGAAGCCTTGTTTCCCCTGTGGCATCATCGCTCAGGGTCGCACTGAGAGAGACGTGGGTGGAGGAGGAGACAAAGAAAACAAACGAAGGCTGAGTGAGGAGATGTGACACTAATGGTGATGAAGCTGATGGATGAAGAGTGAAGGCAGTGCTTTAACATCACTAAATCAAAAGCATGAACCCTGTTAGCTGGAAGGAGGAGCGTCCGGCATGGGACAGGAGCTCGGATGAGCCTCCTTCACATTAGGAGGAGCCAGAGGAGGAGATTCATCATCTCAGAACGCTTCCTGGATGCCTCCCTGCAATGTGGAGGATTTTCATTCACATACAACACAAAAAATACAAAATGATGATGAGGAGAATGCAGTTGGAGCAGTCACCTGTGTTGTGTCTTTAGCGGATTGAGCTAATATCTTCATCATTTGGCTGGCAGTCGTCGCTGTGACTCATTTCATCAGGATGGTGGCGGCGCCTGAGTGAGACGGGTTAATCAGTTTGTTTTTAATCTGGTTGAGAAGCTCCATTCCTTTTATCATAATGAGCTCCGTCTCGCTTCTGTCCCGAGTCCTCACCACGGCAGCTGCTTGAGCGCCGCCATCACACGAGGAGCGAGGTCACTTCCTGCTGCTGGGAGGTCACCGGTTTGATGGAGCAGGAGTTAGAGTGGATGTTACGCCTCCAGCTGCTCCTGCAGGTTGTTTTTAAAGGAACAAAAAAATTTAACATGGGGGCTGTGTTCTAATTGAAGGAGATGGTGCGCTTCATTCGCTCACCTGAACCTCCAGAAGAGAGAGAGAACAACACAGGAAGTTTACTTTACAGCAACTCTGGTTGGTCAACATTTTCCCAAATTATGAAAAAACACCAATGTCATTTCTGTCACACTTTTTAAGGGGGCGGGACCCAGGTGAGGTGGGGTCAAAAGGGTTATGTGTTAGTCTCCGCCTTCTTCGGGAGTTCAAGAGGAAACTGCTCTGATGTGTGGGGACCACTGGAGTCTCCTGGTCCTCCTCCCTGGAGCTCCTCTTCGCACCACGTGGTTTATTCTTCGTGATGGAGAGTTTTTCTCGCCCCTCTGAGCTCATCGTGTTGCCCTGACTACCTGATGGGAGCTTAGCGTTCACCATATGCTGTTGTCGTCGCTGCCAAACACTAAAAGACATGTCTGCAGCAGGAAGGACTTCAGTTGCATTCATCATCCAGGAATTCATTATGTAAAACCGGAACCTAGAGTCCGTCTGTGCCATGTAGCATTGTGGGTAGCGTTGACATCACTTGTTTATGGATGCTGCTGACTCTATCTGCAGACTCGTTGATGTCTCACAGCTTGTTTTCCTTTTGGCCCAATTACCCAAACTGGTGGTAGGAAACAGATTTATGGGCCATCAGGTGTGTGTGTGTGTGTGTGTGTGTGTGTGTGTGTGTGTGTGTGTGTGTGTGTGTGTGTGTGTGTGTGTGTGTGTGTGTGTGTGTTTGTCTCTACATCAATGTGAGGACCGGCATGAGTTTTTAACCAACAGAGTGAAAACATTTTTGGGAAGTGAGAAAATTTTGGCCGGTCCTCACTTTATCATGCTCTAAATCACCTCTAAATAGTGAAATAGCTCCACCTATGGCCGAATTAGGTATTGCAGCCAAAACAGTTGAGCTTGGCAGGAGGCCTAGAAGAAGACCAAAGAGGAGGTTTATGGATGTAGTGAAAAAGGACATGAAGGTAGTTGGTGTGAGAGAGCAGGATGCAGAAGACAGGGTTAGATGGAGGCAACTGATTCGTTGTTGTGACCCCTGAACGGAAAAGTCAAAAGGCAAAGAAGAAGAAGAAGAAGTTAAGCCTACAGGCCACATCTTCTGCTGCTGCACTACAAGCCAATACTAATTATTATTTCTTTTGTTTTACATAGCCTTTTAGGAAGTTTACCTTTTTGATTTGTAAAATAAGTCAATGGCTAATTATTTAATTTGTGCTGTATTTGTTCTGCAATTCTATTTTTCCATTTCCAAATTTAAATAATTCAATTTCTATATGTAAGGTATAACAATTAGAAGAAAAGTAAGTAAATCCTCTACGCTGTCCAAAGCCCACTGTCATATTTTTAAAACTTTTATATTGTATTAAATACAAAACAATGCAGAGACATTTTTTCTTTTCGTCTAGACCACATTTTACACAGTCCAGATCCAAAACTTTACTTAGACGAGATAAATCATTACTAGATCATTACAGAGAGGCTTCAGACTGTTTTAAGCACATTTTTACATGTTTATATATTCAACCTTTAACCATTTCCATCCATTTTGTAAAGTCAACTACCATCTGTCCTTCTGCGTTCCTCTCCTGGATACCAAACCTGCCCATCACCTCCTCATCACCTCTGTTTCCTGCACCAACGTGTCCATTGAAGTCTGCACCAATGACAACTCTCTCACTTCTAGGTATGCTCTGCATCACTTCATCAAAGTCCAACCAGAATTTCTCCTTCTCCTCCAGCTCACATCCTACCTGTGGGGCATACCAACTAACAACATTGAATATTACACTTTCAATTTCTAGCTTCAGACTCATCACTCTATCTGACACTCTTTTTACCTCCAGGACATTCCTAACAAACTCTTCCTTCAAGATAACTCCTACTCCATTTCTCCTTCTATCTACACCATGATAGAACAACTTGAACCCTGCTCCTAAACTTCTAGCCTTGCTACCTTTCCACCTGGTCTCCTGGACACACAGTATGTCTACCTTCCTCCTCTGCATCATGTCAACCAACTCTCTACCTTTTCCTGTCATAGTTCCAACATTCAGCGTCCCTACTCTCAGTCCTATACTCTTGGCGTTCCTCTTCTCTCTCTTCTTACGAACACACTTTCCTCCTCTCTTTCTTCGACCAACAGTAGTCCAATTTCCACCGGCGCCCTGTAGGCCAACAGCGCCAATGGCGGTCGTTGTTAACCGGGCCTCGACCGATCCGCTATGGAAGTCATAGGTTTGATTCGCATGTTTGATTTGGCAAAAGTTTTACGCCAGATGCCCTGCCTGACGCAACACTCTGTATTTATCCGGGCTTGGGACCGGCACAATAAGACACTAGTTTGTGTCCTCCAGCGGCTACATTACCTATAATGGCTACGTTCTATAATTTAAAAAACAAGATGCTGAGTACAAGTGGCTGAAATGAGTTCCTTCTCAGGGTTCCTGGGTGTAAAAGGGTAGCAAGACCTGATTTTTCAGAAATGGACCAGGGTCAGAAATTTTTTTTATTGTGACCTCGGGGCTGATTTTTTAATATGTTGTACTACACTCCATTTAGAACTGAACTGTGGTGATTTGGTGTCTCTACGACTTTCCTGTGCCCCCTGGCACCATGGGAAACTTTGCACAAGTTTGGACTTTGAAGTCCCATAAATCAGCCATTTTTACTTCAAATGAGCTTAAACTTTTGGAGGTCATTCAGGTCACCTCCATAAACCAGTGTTTTCAAGGATGTGTCTCTAGGTGGTTTTTGGAGCTACTTCCTGTTTGGGAGAGGCTATCAAAATGGTTCTACCACCATTTAGTTTTATCATTTTCAGAGGTCCCACAGTCCAGGTTTCATCTCTATAAGTGCCACAGAGGTCAAAATAAGTGCAAAAGAGCAACAGTGTCCATAAAACATGTCTGTCCGGCCTCTGTTTATGCCCCTAGAGGTCTGAAAATGTGTTTGAGTATTCACATCGGACCCCATATCAAGCCTCTAAGTTTTGGCCCAAATCAGTAAATAAATCTCTGAGATTTTGGCCATTTTAGCCATTTTGCACTCTAAAGGTTTAATTGTCAACTGAGAAACAGGCCAATGTGTTGTGAAGAGCAGGCTGATGGGAGGATCGGGAAGTGGGAGGAGCTTGAGGCTGGAAAATTGATAAATTAGACTGGGACCAGGTGTGAGTCCCTTTCCATTTGCCTTGCAGCAGATCCCTACACCTATCTGACAGCAATTGTTTGTCTGCGTGAGAATGTGAGTTCCTTTGGTATCCATGAATGAATTATCTAGCTGGTATCTTTGTTGTCTGATGATAGACCTATGCTTTGTTCGGTTGTTTTATAGAGGTATTTCTGTTACACATTTCATGCATGCTTATGTTTAGTTTCTGTTCTGTTTAGATAAAATCAGCCTTGATTGCTGTCAGCCTCTTTTTCGTTTCATCTGCTGCCCTCCAAAAGTAATAATAAATTGCGACAAAAGGATTTTTGAGTGTTTGCTGTGACTGACCGCACGGCCATAGTGTTTGTAGAAGTCCCTGTAATCAGTCCACCTGCAACACCACTGTACTGTCACAAGTATTTTATACCATGTGAAGGCCCCTTTTAGAGTTGGGGATCTCATATTGCACATCCAAACTCAGGGGGAGACCCAATACCTGGTAGTATTTTGATGTCAATATAGACTCAAAAATCAGGGAGCAAGATTAATTTATGCAAATTTAACATCCCCAGGCTTCATCACTACTAGTAGGCCTCAAATATGGAACAGGGGGGTTCTCATGGGGCTAGACTCTAAATAACTGATCCAGTGGATCATCTCACTGTCCTTGATAGCCATAAAAATTTCAGAAGTCAAATCCACTGAGAACCCCCATTTCCATGGCCGAAGCCTCAGCAATTTTGCTTAAAATGTGAAAATGCATGTGGCTTTTTTTGGTCTCCATGCATTTTAATTTTCAACTCGGATCATGATACTGATGCATGCCCCCAAATCACCAAAACCCGATAGACCTGATGGAAATGAGTCCACTTTGCTTTTGGGGTTGTGTGTATATGCAGCAGCACAGGGCCTTCAGAACAGCTTCACAGTATATGGAACTCTATAGGATAGATAAACTTTCTCAAGATTTGTCCAATGTATCAAAAAGATTAATTTAACTAACTTGACTGACTTATTTACTGAGGGAATCTCCGGTGAATACAGGTGAGTGTATCAGAATAGCGAACTCGGACGTCATAGGAGCAGATTATCATAGTTACAATAACTAAATGAATTTTAACATATTTATAACATCATTTACTGTTAGTGATGCAGCACTACAAGGGGTCCACAGACTCTTAAGGGGTGTAACAGATTGAGATTCGAGGACTGGAAAGTCTGTGTGGGGTTAATTCATTATTTTTGCAGATTGATTAATCTGACTTCACGGTGTTTGTCCATTAATTTCTTCATTTCATTTACCGTATTGGCCCAAATATAAAACGACCCCGATTATAAGACGACCCCCTCTTTTTCAAGACTCAAGTTTGAAAAACTTTTTGAACACCAAATTTAATTTTTAGAAAATTATCTAAAACACTCCATCTCCGTTCATTACGCTCTGTGACACTATATTTCAGCCACTTTGCAATTGTTTGAAGACTCTGCCTAATTTATCACCATCATCTTGAAGTTTGCATCATAACTTCAGCTGCCGGTTAACCTGGCCGATCTTCGACCCACTTTTCTCCAGATTGTCGCTACGTTTCTCCATTTTGTTATCTCTTCTTTCTTGCCGCAATTTTTTATTTTTCTTCTTCGTGACAGGGGTTCGCTTTGGCCTAGGGAGTTAGTTCAGCATTCGCTTTAAAGATATCTGGCGCCATCTAGCGTTGTGAATGGGTATAATGTCTAGACCCCGAGTGTAAGACTACCCCCACTTTTTCAGTCATATTTCAATGCAAAAAAGACCGTCTAATATTCGGGCCAGTACGGTAATTAGTTTAAAATTTAATTAAAAAAAATATTAACCAAATCAAGAGGTTAAGTGTTTGGTTTGAATTTTTAATTAGGTGTCCCTTTTTATAGTTCAGGATTCATATTAAACTGATTGTTTTAGATAAATTTATAGAAAGTGGTGATCATGAAAGGGGTCATGAAGCTTTAGTTTGAGTTCTCAGAGGTGAGAGAGCTCCTGTGTGCCCATCCCCCACAACCTTGCCGTCCAATTATCCAATCAGAGCTGGAGTAGGGAGAGGAAAAGTTCAGCTAGTTAAGGGAAGACGGAGCACCTGCGCCCCATTTCTCCTGACACCCCGACACCCCGACACCGACTCTTCTTCATGGATCGGTTTCAAAGAAGATTACACATTTTACGGAGCCACCACAAGAAGTGCGAGGAAAGATTTAGAAATGCTCAGGTAAGTATTTTTTCTTTGCACTGAGAATGATTTAATGTTTGTGTGAAATAAACATGACAGTGAAAGCAAAGATATTATTTGACATAAATACCAGTCATACTTTTAGTCGTTATTATATAGACAAAATTATTATTTTTATTTTACATAAGGAAACGGTGACAAACTAAAAATAGCCTACATCTCCTTGTGCCTCATGGCGAGATTTAAGTTTCGTTTTTGTTGACCGGAGACAAAATGGACGTTTTTCCAAAAACGTGTTTTCCCCCCCCATGTTCCTTTTGTCTGCCTGAAAAGCTCATAAGTCCGTGACTAAATGCATTTATTGTTGGAGTAATTTTACTGATTGTGGTGTCGCGGTTCGGTTTGCTGTGTGCGTGTTAAATTTGGTATACCGACGCTAATGCGCTAGCCCGTTAATGGGACTTTTCATGTTGTATTAGCATTGAGCTAACCGCTGTTTGTTAGACTGTGGAGAAAGGATGAGAATCAGTCTGACATGTTGGTTTTGTATGTTTGTTTCTCAGTGCTTTTCAGTAAAATATCAAACCTGCCTGAACAATCCGATGTTTTATTGGGAAACTTTTAACTACCTTCCAAGCTAGACGTCAGCTATATTCCTGCGAGGGCAGAATACATTCTGATCGTCATTTTTCAAGCTTAAAGGGACAGTCAAGTTCATTTTGAGTGACATGTTATTCATCATTATGAAAAATGGAAGAAAAAAAAATTATGTGTAGCACCCAACAAAGTGCACATTACTGGCTCAAACTATTTTAAAATTACACAGCCCCCCTGGTGACATTGGATAAAAATAACTCTTGAGATAGTTAATGCATAGCCACAAGAGAATTCAAATTTAGGAGAAAACACGATTTCATAGTGCATGACATGACAATATAATGCATGTTTTTAAGAGTAACTTTTTGTATTTAAGTTTCTTTGTTATCGTTGTCATGGCAAGTGTGGTGATATTATTAATGCTATGACAGGCTGGAGGTCCTTAGGTCTACACGAAGCAAGGCGTATCAGTGTTGGTAATGCTCAATGAAGTAGGATCTCAATACTGTCAAAGAAGGGCTAAGAGATCAGGATCTTGTAATTTTGAGAAGATCTCACGATTAAAAGATAAGGTTATTGTAATTTTTGAGATAAAATTTTAAATTATACAAGGTTGATAGATTGATACTTGTCTCCTAGTATGCAGCGCCTCATTTACTCTTGGTGAAAGTGAATACAGACTGGAGAGGGCACATTACATAAACATGGAAGATAAAGTAATTGACATGAGTAAGTTTACATTGATAAAGAGGGTCTAAAATGTAACTTAAGAGATTTTTTTAATTGTCCAGCCCTAGACTAAGATGCGGGGCTTCAGGGGTACAAATTCTTTCATTTAATATGCATCCAGTTGAGCTTAGCAGTGACTCAGAACTGTATGTTTTGTATGAATTCTCAAAAGCAGATTTTGAAGGAGCATTTTTCTGACTTTTGGGGTCAGACAGCAGGCACTGCTACTCCAATTACATTAAAAGGTACTTGGTGTAATGAAAGGCATTTTAATGATTAAAATGCATTATGGCTGTCTGATGACAAGCTTGTCATGCCATGAGTTTTGCTATTATGTTTGGTGTGTTTTCTGACATAAAGATAATGCTAATGTGTTGACTTAATGATAGATCTAGCAGAAGTAATTTTATGGAGTTTGCAGCACAAGAGGCTAAACAAATCCGCTTGTGCAAAAACTATAGGATCCCTGTCACCTGTAGGTGACCTGCACTGAGATCTGAGAGCTTTTGTGTTGTAGCTGTGCTGTCCGCGGTGCTGATCCCCTGCATTTTTCAGGTTCAGCACTGCAAAAGGTGCAGCACCGCCAAAGAAAAGACGCAGTGCAAGTCATTTGCAGGTGACAAGGGTCCTATTTTTTTGCATGAGCTCTTCTCTAAGGACTTGTGACTGCTGCATCTCGTGCAGAAAACATGGCAAAATCACTCCCGCAAAATGTATGTTCTGTTCAACTCATGGCATGACAGGCTTATCAGACCGCCGTAGTGGTTCTAGTGTCACTGGAGTAGCAGTGCCCGCTGTCTTTGACCCTGAAAGTCAGAAAAATGCTCCTTGAAAACCTACTTTTGAGAATTTATCCCAAATTGGTTATGGATGAGGACAGAATTATCACTTGGTCTGGATGTAGACCCAAGGTGCACCCTTTGGTGATGCCTGTGTTAGAACTTCATGTCTTTATAGTGTTTTGCTTATGGCAGCCAGTCAGCAGCCCAGTGAGAGACAATGTGCGATGCACATACAGCAGATAAGACAAGGATGTGTCTCATGCATTTAGTTGGTAACACTCCTACTTAAAATATCTTCCTGTTTGCCTGGAAATATAATTTCTCTGAATTACTACCAAACCCGACTGGATGCAAGAATTTGTATCCATGAAGCATCAGATGTTGGTTCAACTTGTCTTGCAGAAAGACAAGAGCATGTCAGTTTGGGCTTTCTGCCAAAACAATCCAAGGGACTTGAGATTTTGTTTAGAGAGTAACATTCAGGTAATTTTCAAAGGTAAGTAGTTGATGTATGGTCTTTCTTTGGCAGTATAAAGGTTTAACACTGAATTAAGCAATAAATTATTTGCACAACTGATAATCGCCCGTTTTTCCCACTCTTGCATGGCTATGAAGGCTGAAAAAGAGCACTGCTCCTCATCAGATGCACCTCTCCAAGAGAGGCCTGGAGATGGACCTTGTAAAGAAAGCTCCCCCACATCAACACCATCGCCATCCAGTGATGATGAGCTGCTTGCACAGAAGGCTAAAGGTAAATCATTCCAAATAGGTATGCAATCCAAATAGTGTTAAAGCTTGTGATTTATCTGGAAACCTCAATTTCTATTTTTAAATTAATCATATTCACAATTTTGACCTTATGTTGATCAGATGAAGGGGTTCAAAGTTGCAACAAATGTTAATAAAACACCAATAGGTCCCAGTTTGCGGTGCAACCTCTGGCAACTTAACCAGAATGAGTGCTTTCTATGGTAAAGCTGCACATCCATACATATGTTCATTCTGACCGGGGCTTTTTTAGAGTAACACTCATAACAGTCTTCTCAGCTTACCACAGAAGTTAATAAGAGTAATTATATTAATAATTAATGAATAAAACACACTTATAAAAAAACCCCACAATTCTTAGCATCCCTGGGCTCTCTGTGTGCAAGACGCTGCAGCCTGATTGACAGCTGCCTGTCCCCATCCTCATACAGCCATCTGTTGATTAAATGTAATGGAAATGGATCAAGGACAAGTACCTTAAAAGGAGTTTGTGGTTAAAATGGGACATACTTTTTACTAATGTTAAAATACATCAAATTAGTAACTCTTCTAACTCTGATCTCCTTCTGTTTTCAGCACATTTGCCGACATGAAAGCCTCACTCTTAATTCAGAGCCAGAGTTGGTTTCGTCTGCATACTTACCAATAGCTTTGTTAGCTAGTTAGATAAACTTGCCAACGTAAACAGAGCAGAAGAAACGGTTGTTTTATTATGAAGATTAATCACACCCTCTTATTCTGATTAAGGCAATACAATTTTTAACTTGACAGCTCGAATTAAGTTTATTTAAACTTGGTTGACGTACAACTACCCATGATACTTTTTGATGAAAAAAGTTTGCTTGATCAGAGGCTTAAAGCTGTTCTTCACATGTAAAGTTGTGATTGTCTATATAGTATATGTAAATATACACATACAAACATATATATGTTAGGGATGTAATGGTATGAAAATTTTGTATCACAGTTAACATTGCAGTAATGTTGCCGTGTGCTCAAAATATTCAAAAAGTACTTGTACACAGAATTGAAATCACCCCAACCCCTTAAATATTATAACACATCTTCTTGCCTTTATGGTCAATGAATGTGTCAAATGTCCTTTGAGTACGTGTTTTCACCGTTTTTCCATGAGAAATTAAACAAAAGCAGTTTGCTCCTGAGGAGTGAACCAAAATACCTGTGGACAGGTGCTGAAGTCTCACTGAGTTACAGAAATCACCTTGATTAGTGACTCAAAAGGGTGTGCAGCAAAGCATTGAGTTAAGGGTACCATCATTTGTGTCCAAGCCGGTATCAGTTGTTTTTTTTTTATATGCATGATGGTTTGGGTGAGTCTAACATTGGCATGAGTAGTGTTATAAATCTGACATAAGTAACTACATACAATTTTATTTGAAGTCCTTGTTTTTTTGTACATTTGTTATGTCCATGGCCCATAAAGAGTAAAAGGAATTAACATAAAACCAGATGGTGTTTTATGTCAGAGGTGTTTAGTAAAAATAAAGGATTTTCTTACAATTAAAGGATTGCCAAATAAAAAATTTACACACAATACCAAAGCAAGATGATCGATTACGAAATACTGAAAAACACAGCAAGTAACAAATGACAAGAATATTCTCCAGAATGATGGTAATGTTGTTGTTTAAAACATTTGTATATTAAACGGAAATTACTGATAAAGCACATCTAATTCAGCGGTTTTCAATTGGAGCCTAACCGATATAATGGCTGTTGAATGAAATCGGCCAATTATAACCCCTTTCCAGAGTATTCAACAACAGCCCGAGTTTTGCCAATGTAATGCCAATATATTTTTAATTTCTCATAAAGCAGTAAATGCTGTTTGGTGTCTAAGCTGCACGGAATGATGACACAAGGAAAGATGGCGGGACATGTTGTTGATGCATCTCTGAGCTCTACTGATGCTGTGTGTGTAGATTACTCCCCTCAATTCAGTTTTTTTTTAGCCTGAAGGTTAGACATGATGAGCAACTTTCAGTGGTTGCTCAATTTCCCACTGCTGCAGGACACAGCAAGACCAATGGGCTCTCTGCTAGTTCGGAGTGAAACCAGAACAAAATTTTCTGGAAATTGGTGGCCCAGTAATGGACCATTAAGTTGGGTAGAGCTAAGTCACCAGCAGCCCTTGGTTTCTGAAGCACTGATTCAGCTCCATGTTTTAGACGGAATGACCATCTTTAATCAGTTAGCCCTCTGCATCTTTGTAAAATCCAAACTTTGACCAGACTTTAGACCATTTGTGTTATCCATCTCTTCAATTTGTCATGTCTTTAATGTCTGATTCAGACTGAAAATGTTATACACGACAGTAAGGATGTCGTGTTTGTAGGTGACCAAATACTTCCACCATAATTTGCAATTAAATTCTTTAAAAATCAGACAATGTGATTTTCTGGATTTTTCTCGTTCTGTCTCTCGTAGTTGAGATATACCTATGATAATTACAGGTCTCTTTTCAAGTGGGAGAACTTGCCCAATTGGTGGCTGACTACTTTTTTCAGTCCCTACTGTATAGCCAAAGTAGAAGGCAACTTAAAGGTATGCTTGAATTTTCATTCCTTGTAGAACAGTAATCTATTACCATGTTAACATAAATAGAAAAAGGTCAACCACCTCTGCCTAGAAACTTTTAAATCTTGCATTTCTATTGAGAGATGTGTTCACATCTTTTCAACAAAAGTAACCCTAAACCTTCAGAGGATTTCGTAACAGACATTTTTCAGCTGATGGTGTAGGAGCCAGCCATGAGGGTTGGACCGATGTGAGAGTGGAGGCAGTAGAGGATTATGGGATTAGGGAGGGGAAGATGTGACATGAGATGGCCACTCTGCTGCTGCACGGCTCTGCAGGCTGACAATATGGAGGTTGCTATGGCAACAGAGGCGCAGGTTCAAATCCAGAGCGGCGGTTTGGGTTTGATGGCAGGAAGGAGGACACGTGTCTGCAAGAAGCTGTTGGCTGAAGAGAAATGCTAGAAGGTGATTGTGGGATATGCTGGATAAATGGAGTCTGAAGCAGCAACACAATTAATTTTGTCCTGTGAGAAAGTTCAAGACGTGAAAACCGGTCAGAGGTCACCATTGTTTGTGAGCGGAGGAAACAGGAAAACATCTGCAGGCTGCAACAACCAGCCTCCACATACCTGTGACGTCAGGCAGCAGCATAACACGGCGAGGAAGGAAGGAAGGATGAAGGAAAGAATTGGGTTTTCTGGTGCAGTTTCAGCGTGTGTCCGTTAGAGGGCGCTGTTACTTAATTTTCCCTTGCACCAGTTTATAAAGCGGTTTATTTCCAGTTGAGGGGTCATCAACCACTAGTTATTAATCTGATCATTCTGATTGATCACCCATGATCTGAAGCTTTAGATAAAATATCATACCTTAACCTTTTTTAATCCAACTTTAACTATTAGGATTTACTACTACTATTTAAAGGAGCAGTTCACCCCAGATCTTATCACCATGGTGATGGAAAGTAAACGTGGTCCAACATTCCTGAATCCTTCAAGCATACATCCAGGAAAGTAAAAATTGTACAGCGATGATTCATCTCTTGTGTTCCCGGCTGCAGCAGGAGGCGTCTGCAGCTGCGCAAGCGTCTGCAGCTGCGCAGGCGTCTGCAGCTGCGCAAGCGTCTGCAGGCTGCACAGCATCTGAAGGCTGCACAGCATCTGAGAGGTGGAGTCCAGCTTCATGCTGGCTCAGAGGCAACGGATCCGGACCCTGGGGACTCAACCACACCCAGCGCCGAGCATGTTTGAGTCCAGCAGAGCCTCCGTCTCCTGCTGAAGACACACAACTGGTGAGTTGTTGCTTGTTTGCCTTGTTGTTTCGGTGTTTAGTGAGATTTTATGAGCTGTTGTTGGATTTCACAGACAGGAAGAACTGTTTGTCATTCATTCATGTTCATGCTGAACTTTTCTCCACACATGTTCTTTTTTTGCTGCTCGTTCTACGGTAAACTGAAAACACTTGCGTGTCAGAAAAGTTGAGGTGTGTGGAAGTTAGTGAAGAAATGAAAACGGATTCAAGAGATTCACTTCCTTTGTGGACAGAGGACAGAGAATCCACACAGAACCGTTCAGGACAACTGATTTTTGTGTCAAATAAGCACACAATTCATTTCAGATGGATGTCATCATGGACGCTCGCACGACTCCTCCCTCCGTGGTCATGACGCCCCCCGGCACCGCTCCTCCTGTCGTTGAGGTCAATCTGGAGATGGTGACGAAGGGTAGGGTCATGTATGTGATCATAAAGACATGAAGAACGCAGGTCGGTTTGTGATCCCGTTCTTTCCCTGCTGCTTGTGCGCTGGCGTTGAGCAGGGCGTGTTCTTATCAGCCTGTTTTCAGAGAGGAGCGTGAGACTGAGGGAGCTGCCTCCAGGGTCTGTTGCCGTGGAGATAAGAGCCCAGACGCCGAGGCCCACCGGTCCTCGTCTCCACATCAGGGATCTGAGTCCAAATCTTAATTTGCCACCAGACCGAGTTACTGCACATGCGATGAATAAATGAACTGAAGATTGGAGATGTTGAATTGTTAATGGATAATTGATTTTCATGTTTTGATGCTTGTTGATGCAGATAAACCATCAGATCAGTGATTTTTGCACACATTTCTGATTTTAATGCATCAATAGATATGATCTAAAAAAACAAACTTATCTCTGCAGGGTTTTTTTAAATCTATTTAGGACATTTTTCTTGACAAATCTGCATGAAATGTAGGCTTGACGTGAACAAAAGCTGAGTTTTAAGACACTCAACCCAAAGAAAACTCGTTTCTTCACTAAACGGGTTTGCTGTCAGGGTTTCTGCTGTCAAACAGAAGTTCCATCCTGTTTTCATAGGATGACACTTTTTGTTCAGTGTTAACGTGAGCTGAGCCCGTTTAGTGGGGCTAAAATAGACCGACGGTCTTTGAATGCCACACATGTTTGGCTCCTGAGCCAAGAAAATAAAATAAAAATCAGCTGTCATGTGGTCCCCAGATCCCTTTGTGGGTGTGGCGCCTCCATCTGAGGCGAACCCAGTTTTGGTTCTACAGAATTGGAGGATCCAGACTGAATGTGGACCATTTGAACCAGAACCAGAGTTCTGGACATGTCTAGAGGCGGTACCTGTCCAAACTCATTTCCAACGATTTATATCATGTTTTTCAGCTGCCATCACAGACGTCGGAGGTTCTGAAGTTTTGATTGGAGGTGAGTTTAAATAAAAGTTTAAAATATTTTCCTGTCACGTCGTTGGTGTCTTGATGGCTTCACAAACCCTCTGTGTGCTGACGTCTCTCCTCCACCTTCCAGTGACTGTTGGAGCGGTGCTGCTCATCCTCATCTTCATCATCGCGGCGCTGCTGAGGAGTCTGTCCAGACACAAAGGCTCATATGTCACCAACGAGACGGACGACGACATGGATGAAGAATTTGATGATGATACGTCACTCGACAGCAAGGACGTATCATCATCGAAGAGGACGAATGAAGGACAAGCATTAGCTGACTGATCTCCACACGGCGTCTTTACTGGATAACTCTCCCTCAGTCTAAAGGTCTGAAGTCCACGTGAACCTGAAGGCAACAGGAGGGAGACGGGATTCCCAACAACAAAAAGGAGCTCTTCAGGCAGTGATGAGCTGTAGGTGTGATGTATTGGAAATTAATGTAAATGAGAAACAAATCCAACTATGTGAATTTATCTGCCTGTAAAGGAAAGTAGAGGCACTTCTTTGGAAAACAATGTGAAAAACACTTTTTAAGAATTTATTCACTCCAAATTCAACTATGCCATAAAATTTGTTTGAAATAAAACGTGCCTCAAGTAAACTAAAACGCTTTTATTACTGGAAAATATACTTCAGATATTTCAAATGCAAGTGCATTAAAATGTCTAACAGCTTGAATGTTAAGTTGTTGGTTTTGAATTGTCAACGTTGTTCATCCTTTTTGACATTACCGTAATTTTGGTTAATTCTTACTGATTTTTATTGTAAGTTTGAACTTTCTAAAGCCGGTTTTTGACGTTCTGTCTTGTTGTAAAACCGCTGGCCGCCGGCAGGTGGTGCTGCTGGACCAAAATAAACCATTACAAACAAGTTCCTGTCAGTAGCTAATTATTCAATTAATGATCAATAACGGCGTGTAGGAGAAAATTATCACCAGGACTGAAGGTGGGAAAATAAAGTGATCTGGGATCCTGTTATAAGAGCAATAATGTGCTCATGTTCCTCATTCAATATTCAAACAAACATCCTGAATGACAGTAAATATAAAGTTTGTGTTCAGCTAAGGGGGCCATGAATTAAAAGTGTGACGCTCATTAACACAGCTTCAAACACTAAACGGAGAAACCAGTTTCATCTCGGAGGCTTCAGGTTCATTTAGACACAAAAACACACTAAATGACATTTAATTAAAAGTTCAATCGCATTTGAATTAAACTCAGAAATCCACTGCAGTCAAAGCAGATGAGAAATATTTTGCATGGTGAAACATTAACTATTAATTTGATGGTATGAAAATGTTTTTTAGGCTTTAGCATCTCAAAAAAAAAACTTAAGGAATAAGAGAATCTGAACTGATGATGTTGTGGAGGAGTAGAAGTAGAAGGAGCGACTCCTGTGACGTCACACTGGGACCCTGACCCCGACCCCGACCCATCACTGGGACCTGAACAGGTGGGTCATCAAAAGTGTTCACATGTGCGGGTTTCATTCATTAGAGGACAAGCAGTGGATTGAAGAGGAGGAGGAGGATGAAGAGGAGGGGGAGGAAGGAGCTCTTCGGCGGTTGGAAACTTCATCTGTGACTCACCCGTCAAATCAGTTTCTGAGCTGACGACGTTCTCCATAACAAACGTTGGCGGGAAAGGAATGAGATGAAACCGTTCGGAGGAAAAGAATCCAAGAAATAAAATGCGCTGTGAATTTCCCGGGAGAGCTGACTAATTTTTTGACAACATTTTCCAGAGGAGGGAAGTTTTGGCAGAATATATTCCCTGTGGATCTCGCTGGAATGTGGAACCGTATCCATTTCAATGCAGTGATTTATTTAGCCTGGTATCGAGTCTGAAGCTGGACGGTCATCTCACATCCTGCAGCCGCTTCCTGGTTTCCATCAGTTCTTATCAAAGATAGAAAATATTCTGTCCCTTGTTCTCCAGAGGAGGAGGACCCCCTAAACCTCTTCATCTCCTCAGGTGATGAAGAGCAGCTCTCACTTCCTCCATGACATATTTCTAATTACCACAAAGTGTAGTCTTCACTTGAGTGGAACTTTATTTAACTTCCTCCTTTAAACACTTTCATTACTTTCGTCTGACAGTTTTATTTATTCATGATGTTCTCTGACTAAACTCCATTCTGTCTTTGTCTCATAACTGAACACTTAATAAACGACTGATCACTATAATTATTTGAGTCTCCTTCTCAGGATCAGTAAATCCTGACCCGAACCGGCCATGATGCGCCGTAGATCCAGGTCCTGGAATGTCCTGGAAAACTATTGAACAAGCAGAGGGACGTCTCTGAAGCAAGATCTCACTTCTCAGGGGTGACTGAGTTCATGGGAAGCCGCCATCGTATCACTCATAAGTGTGTGTGTGTGTGTGTGTGTGTGTGTGTGTGTGTGTGTGTGTGTGTGTGTGTGATGGTTCTAATCAGACCCATATGAGTGCAGACGAGGCCAGATGAGCCGAGTCTCGTTGTTCCAGTGAGGATATGTGTAACAGCAGCACCAACAGTCTGGACCAGGACCTCATCCTGACTCGGTGATGAAGTCTCATCCGTCCTGCTGGATGAGGGAGGTCGGATGTTGAGCTAACCGTCCAGTCTGGTCCGATCCAGACCAAAAGCTGAGGGGCTGCGTCCACATTGAGGTTCTCTCTCTGTGCCTGGAGGCTGAGCAGCACCTCATTATGTTTTTCTCTTTCATCGCGCACCAAATACACCAGCTTGATTTTCCAGATGCTTTTTGGCCAAGAGTGACTCATCAAAACACGGGCATGGAAAGAAAATATTTCCCAGCATGCCTGGTTAGTCATATAGAGTCTGATGGATCGAAAACTCAAACCACCTCTTCCCAGATCGGTTTTTATTCAACCCCTATTTATCCAGGGGAGGCTGGCCGGACGTTCCTGCTCAACAATGGCGTGATTCAGTTTCACAGAGCCGCACACATCACGGCGAGGAGGTGCCCAGTTTGACCACAGACTCCTGCTGTCAGCTACTGGGAGCTGCCCAGTATTCAACCACTAATTGGAAGCTGAGTGTCCTGGAAGGAGGTCTGGGAGCGCTAAAGGGTCAGTCCACTCAGTACATGCAGGTCATTAGTGAACATTTAAATTTATAAAAAGTTGCTTTTGATTTGAAATCAAAGAGACAGAGGATTGGCAGGGGGGTAGAGGCGGGATTTACCTATCCTTCCTGGGATTGGTTGAATCCAGGTGGCCCTAAAACACACCTGAACATAATGAAGGGACGGAATACAAACTCACTGTGTCTTCTTCTTGGGAATGAAGCTGGAGGACCTCATATCCCAGAAGAAGAAGAAGAAGAAGACGGCGGTGGCGTTTGGATTCTGGTGCATCAGCGTGAAGAAATAGATGACTGGAACTTCCTGCAGCAGCTGCTGGAACTGCATCCCATAATTAAACAGTACAAGAGGCTAACGCTAATGATTGGACACAGACTCCTGGCCCCCATGGGCCACAGCTCTACTGTTAGTTTGAGATGAACACGACCGACGACACGGTTCCAGAATGAGTTTGATGCCTGTCAGCTTCAACTATGAGCTCCTTCCTTTTTCCACTTTGCTCAGCCTCGAAGTATTTTCTTTATATGATCTGATTATTTCGTGTCAGATGTTTTGGAGGCGGTGACATCATCACATAAGCTACCGCGACAGTGCAGCAGCTGATTCCCTTGACATGTGGACTGGATTGACGGCAGACTGGGAACATCTGGCGCCTCCGATGGCGGCTGTGTTTTCACATCCTGGTGTGTGACACTGAGCAGTGATCGGTTACGGATCTGATCTGACGTGATCTCTACTCGCTTGGCATCCGTTAGCGTGTTAGCATGTCAGCATGGATCCAGTGGTTCCAATAACCCATCCATGCAAGCTGCTCCTTAGCAGCAGCTGAAGAAGAAGGACGCTTTATTTGTCCCAACTCCTGATTTATGATCTCCCCCAGGGGACAGATGCTCCCACTTCAAACAGCGCCGAAGGCATCATTCCTCTTCCGAAGTGTCTTGACCTCCACGTGTTCAGTCAGGACCGATGAGGAGATTCATCCATCCAGCTGTTGAAGATCTCCACCAAAGATAGCAAAAAAGAAAGCAGAAACCAGACGTATAAATATTCTGCTATCACCGGGTATCACTCTGAGTATCTTAACATATTCAGCTTCACATCCCATGATCTCCAAGATGTGATGTTGCTCCTCTGAGATGTCGCTTCACCCATTCTGATGGGGAACCATCATGTGGTTTATATGTCACCCTGTTAACAATCTCCACCGCTCAGAGGATGTAAAAAATAAAGTGCATCCTCCCTAACAGGTCGCTAATGAGTTCTGTTTACAGCAGGTTTTAATGAACACACACACACACACACACACACACACACACACACACACACACACACACACATGCTGCATAGTTCCAATTCAAACTCCTTCATCAGAATGTCACGTTCTTCTGGTTCACGAGGCATCGTCTGGTCATTTTGGTGCTTAGATAAAACACCAAACGTTACCAAACACAGACCGACGATCAGGAAGAGACTGTCAGATTCACAAAATCTCCAATTAGCTTTGGCGACCGTCAGACGCAGGATTGAAGGATGTAGATCAAGATATGATTAAAGGTCACATGTGGTTACAAATTACAAGCTGCTGCAGGCCTTTCCATGTCGGCCTTGGACCTGCGGCTCATCCTTCAGCTCTGGTTAGCGGTGGCGGCCCGAACCCAGCCGGCTGCTCTGGCTAATGGTCGTATCTACGGGCGTGTTCTGATAAATGGGTGGCAGATGTCGGTGAATTTGGACCTGAAGCGGGGCTTTCACAGGAGACGCTTTAAACCCTGGCCCTCAGGAGGGATTCTGTGTGCTCCAGTGTGTCACAGCCCTTTTGATCATGTTCTTTTATTTGTATTTAGCTGTAAACTAAATGAACGACCAGGTTTTTTAATCTCAGACACAGCTACCGCACATGCACTTAAGTATGATAAGTGAAGTTGTTAATAGCATGTTAAAATGTTAATTCCAACCATATATGATGCTGTTAAATTTGGTCTAGGAATGTTTTTGAAGAGAAGTAATTAAAATGTTTAAGAAGGAAAACCTCTCTTGTCTGGATTTGGCTCAACACGATTCAAAAGGAAATAAAATGTGGTAAAACTGACTGAAGACGAGCAGAAATCACCCTTTATATCACGTCTGATGTGCGATAATCACTAAATAATCCATGAACAGTCAACCAGAGATGTTTTATGTCAGTTTATAGAAGTTTTATAGCTTTACTGTCAAACAAGGAAGAAACGTTGAAGCTAACTCGTTTTTATTTTTTGCCATGAGTGTGACCGACTCGTCAAACCATGACACGTCTCACCTTCATGAGGCTGGACGCTGCTTCTGTTCTGCTCTGCACTTATCAGCTGATGTTCTTTTGCACTCTGTGGCTTGTTTTATTGTGTCTTTATGGTTTATTTACTGTGGTTTTATTGTTGTTTACCATGTGTTTACTACTGGAAACTCACTGGAAGCTATACAGGAATCGCTCACAGTCGTCCTGACGTGACTCTGCAGGCGGATTTTGAGGGAAATAAAGATAAATATATGGCAATGAAGAACATAATAATGAACTGATAGGATGTATGTGTTAGTAGAGAGTGTGAAGGTGTGTTTGTGTGTGTGTGTATGTCTGTGTGTGATATAATAAAGGTCTTCTGAAAATAAAATTTATACAGGAACGTTTCACGCTGCCATTAAATGCACTGAATGGGAACTTATCTGCTCATAAAAGCGCTCATATATGGTTTGTTACCCGTTTCATAAGCATGAAGTGAAAAAGACAGATAATAAAGTTAAAGGGCACACAGCCGCCTTGTGCACTCTATATTTGTCTCAAAATAAGACTTTTATCCTTGAATATACTCATAAAATTACTTCGTATAATGTAATGATGTGATTTTATGGAGAAAGTGGTGCAAAACAAGTCAAAGCCTCCGACTGGTGATAATAAATCATTTGTTGCACATAAAATGGAGGAAATTAAGATACTGCTTTGTTTCACAGACATGAAAAATGTCCTCCTGTGTAATTTTCTGCCAATTAAACTGAGAACTGTGCAGTAATTAATTAACCACCGTTTGTGTTTCCAGAACCAGAGCGTCTTCTGTCTCCTGGGACACTTGTATGAAGCTAAATGCTGCATTGTTGACCTTAACTTCCGTTTTTTTTGATTGCCAGGTTATAACAAAGTAAACAGACAGGAGAAAGAGAAAGAAGCAAAATGATATCAGTTACATTTTGATAGTTCTGTTAAAAAACTGAATGATTAACAAGATTTCTGTCTTCAAACCTTTAATCAAATTAAATTCAAACATGTTAGAAAATGCTTTTCATGAACTGAGTGGAAGACATCGCAACATTGCTGTATTTAAATACAATTAGTGTTGATATTCATTGAGGAAAACATCAAACCAGCGATTAATCGAGTTAAATTTCCACTTATTAATGTGAAATCAAATAACACACATGACTTTATTGGATTTATCCATACTAAAGTTCAAACAACTTGCTGGAGTCGCCTTTTCAAACAAAAAATAAAAGTTTGACTCTTTATGGTGTCAGAATAATCGATGATGAGCTTCAGATGTGGGGCTGAACATTCCCTCCGCTCTGAACCACACTTAACGGGATGAAACTGAAAGTTCACGAGTTGTCGTCAGAGTTTGGGGGTGAGTTTACTGCTGTGTAAACGCCACTCTGCACGCCCCAGTAAAAAGTTGGGTCTGCTTACTGGAACGTTACCACAGCTCCTCTACTCGCTTGTTCTCATGTTCTGATGCAGAATGCTTTGGAGTTAAATGTCGGTGCATTCTAATCATGTCTTCCTGTCCCCTCTGTCTCCTGCAGACTTTATTCTAAATGAAAAACAGGCTGTTGTTTAATTCAGATGCTGCAGTTTTAAAAAGTTCAGATGAAAAGAATCACTGAAGAGGAAACCAGGGACCTCAGGTGGCCATTAGATTTTAATAGGTGCTTTAATTGTCTGCTATCAATCATTTTCTGGATCTTTCTATTAAAAGCAACAACTGCTCGGCTCCATTTGAAATGCAAAGTCATTAAAAGCAAACGTCGACATCACAAATCAACCTGTCGGCCTCTTTGGAAGCTATTAGCTCACAAATAACAGAGCTTGTCGTAGAGAAACCTAATCCTAAACTGCATCCAAACAGGGTGTATTTAAATAAAGCTGCCTACACTGCCGATAGCTGTCGGATGGTTTCTTCTGTTTAGTCATAAAAACAACGTCCTGCCATGGAAACATGGATGCCAGGAGTTTCCCCTCAGTGCTGCCAGCCAACCTGGAACTGCTTCTAGAAGTTACAAATGGGAAGTAGATTTTAATTACAGGAAAGAAAACATAATAAAATGACTATACTTAAGGTTGTTTATTTAGCTGAGTTCAATCAGCCGGCTGGGTGACGTCACTAGAATAAGATGTGGAACTGATGGGAGGAGACGTGGCGGGGGATTGATCACCTCCACACAGGAGTTCTATCCACGTCCATCAGAAGGTTGTTAGTGTAAAAATACTGGACTGAAGCCAGCGAGGAGTCCGTTCCATCCTAGTCTTCATCCAGATCGTGTTTTTAGATTTTTTTTCTTTTTTTTTATTACAGAAAAGATTGCTGAACGGATTTTCATCGAGCTTGTTGAAAGAATAGAGTGATCACATGACCTCCATGAACTCTCACTGCTAAAGGCAACAATCCATAAGTCATGATGTGAAGCTCCCACATGTGCAGCATTTCTGGTGTTGATATCTGGGAGTGTTTACGGTGTGACTGTGATTCAAATTGTGGATTCTGCTGCACAAAACAGCTCTGAACTTCTTGGTCTGAGCACAAAACACCAAATAAAACCAATAAAAGTTTCTCTCCTCCTCATTATTTTCACCCAGAAGAATCTTGATGCGTGATTTACAAGTGTGATTTTGGAAGTCAGCAGTGCGTTACACAAGCTGAGCCATCATGACAGTAAGTCCCAAAGGACAAACAAACAGTGAATTCTAGTTTACTTTATAACTGACAGATGTTCAACAGGAAATATCGTGATTTTGACTTCTTGGGTCTTTTTTGACATTCTGACATTACATATATGAAATTGATTCATGGCAGGTTGCAGCAAGCCCTTCGCAAAGGATAAATCACCATGATATATGATGCTGGCATTAACCGCACTGACAGCACATAAATCGTTCAGAGCTGTTCAGTCGGGTGAAGCGTAGGCGGACAGAGCTGCCTGCAATAGGCGGAGACCCTGAATAAATATGTATTTCACCTTGACTACATCAATGTACAAAGTTTAGTCAATGCATGCAAGGTTAAGTTAAACAAAGTGAACCCTTCACTTCGAAGAGGACTAGACCAGAGAGACAAATTTACAGTTTGCACGGCCAAATCTATAGTTTTTATGAGACATTTTTTCCAGATGGGATCATGCACTCTTGGAAAAATCTCTCAAATGACAGCAAGGTCAACTAGTTGAAGACCATTCAGGCAGTTTTCATAAGATGTACTCCAATTCAAGATCAAGAAACGGACAGGAAGGCCAAACTGAACCTGCACATCTTTCTAAAATAATTCTGTTCCAAAAGGAAACAGTAATATAATGTCATGGTCCTTTGTATGCTTAAAAATTCCTATTCTATTATTCTACTATTCCTTTACTATTATTCCTATTCCTATTCCTCATTCACTATTATTCTCTTCCACCTTTCAATGCACCAAAACTGCGTCAAGTTCCTCGATAGTAATTTTTACTGTACTTGGCAATAAAACCTTTCTGATTCTGATTCTGATTAAAAATAGAACTTTACTAAAGGAAAAATAATCATTTTCAGGCAATGTAACACTTGACCACAGTTGCGCATTCCTAAGCAATACATCACATTATCACACTGAGTTTGAACAAAGAGACAGGTGATAAAAGCTGGTCATGGCTACACACATTTATGGGTTACTGGGTGTAGGATTCTACTGTCAGTATTGTCCACATTCAATCAATACTGTGGGGTATACCGTGAATATTCCCTCCAGAATCACCTGGTTACATTAAGACTACTTGTGAATATTAAATTTTGTTATGGTCAGTATTTAGTTTAAATTGAGAATAAATAGATTACCTGTATTCAGAATCATAATAAAGGTATTTTCTGATTTATTATCACAATACTGTATATGATTGTGCTAAAATCTAAATATTGTATTTAGTATTTTAACAAAATGTTTTATTTCTTTAATAAATAAATCAATCGATTTACTTTACTCTGATTACTATCGTTCAACAAATCGATAGTAATCACAGTATTATTTTTTTAACACCATAGAAAATAAATATTTATTTGAATTTGTCGTAGTTTGTACATAGATTTATAACAGTAAGGTAAACACGGTTTTATGTTCATAAATTATACTAATACAGTACGTATTCTGCAATGATATTGTTAAGGTCGTTCAGATCTGATGCTCTTTTCCACTCACACCCCGCCTGCAGTGCCAGTCTTATTTGGCCTACATTTGGACCACCTTAAATATTTCTGCTCTGCATTTACAGTGAAGCGCGCGAGCCGCGCTCAGGGACGTGGGCGCGCGGAGGCAGCAGCAGTCCTGTCAAATCACAACGGGGCTGACACTCAGGCGGAGGACTTACCGTCGGCAACCGAGGACTTTAAGGCTCCTTTTAACGGGTAAAAGTATCCGTACACTCGGTAAACTGGCGTGGAATTACATGAACGTCGGGTTTATGAACAGTTGTGGTACTTTTCTAGTGTTTGGACATGCTACGTAACGCAAGTTACAACAAAAACATTTTTTTTTTCAAGACAGGGGCGCGCGAGACCGACCGTGGACTAACTTTGAAGGGATTTTACCGGATCGTCTGAAACTTTTCCATTCTGGAAACATTCGGAACAGCTTTGGTTCCGTTAACGTGCTCGCACAACGCGGGATAAAGACACTCTTGCTGTGTTGGCTCTGAATTCACCATGTTGGCAAATACAGCGCTTTACGCAGCCAAGAAACGGAAGAAGCCGGTCCAGAAAATGTAAGTTTACACCATAATCATTCACAAATCCCCGGAATGTCTCGGTAACACTCCTACTGTGTCACCGGGTGCATGGGCTGCATCACACCGGGGGTACGGTGGGGTTCTGGTGCTTCTGTATGGTTTTCCTGAAAGTTACACTCATTGTCATTGTACTACATGATGCATTTCATTCCTGAAGTTGTGTTGAATATTACTTATATGACCTTTAGCTGTTTTACTGTATGTTGAAATCCCTAAATATTTCCATAAACCATCACTCATTTCTGTACTACTTTAAAATGTTCTTTTTATTCCCGTGTTATTATTATTATTATTCATTATTGCACCAGGAGTTGGGTATTTTCTAGGTGGTTTCAGCTGTGCAAACGTCTCCAGACTAGTCAGTGTCACTTCCCATCTTATATCATTATAAGTAGGTTATAAGCATGCAATAGTAGCTGCATTGTCCTGTTTTGAATGCATAAGGACATGAAACCTATTTTCTTCCCTGTGGTTCTGCACTGTTGGCTGGGAAAACCCAGACCAGAGGTAATAGTAGGTGATGAAGTCCAACAACTCTGCATGCATATCCAGCATGGAAAATTACATCAAATAAAGCAAAGCAAAAGAAAACTCTTCCTTCACTATAGTATAAATCTCACTACTTCCTCCGACTGATTCATGCAGCAGCTTTAAATCCGTAGAGATGGAACTTTATTCCACCGAACCGGCTTTTCCGATTGTTGAATTTATGATATTTAGGGAGTTTTCGTTTGTGCTCTGTAGGCAGGGAGGTTTGCAGTGGAGCAAATGAATCCCTACTCGTAAACTCATCATAACTCCTCTCTTTTTTGGACATATATCTTGTTTTCCATCTTGAGGACCCGTGGATGGCCTCAAACCACAATTTTAGAACGGCTGCTGCATCCTGTAAAGCCAGACAGTAATCATCCTGAGTTGTATATACAATAGAAAAATGATTTTTGCACAAGAAAATAGTCTCAGTGGACCTTGTCTTGGACTGAAACCCCTCGGTTCTCCAGATGGTCCAGAGGCAGTGAACATAGATAAAAGTGGAATAGCTCCTGAGATATCATCCATAGGTTTCCAGCTTGATTCACAAAACAAATTTAATTAGTTGTTTCATTGCTACTTACATCATTATTTTTTATTTTTAAAACTGACCATGAGCATTTCTCATTAGATCACCAGCAAAAAATCAGTTAGTTCCTCTGTTCTCGTTTGTTTACTCTTTCTGTGTGACCAGCGCCTCAAACACGACCAGAAGGTCAAGTGTCTCCAGTTGACAGGTCGGCGTTGATCAGATCGCTGCCCCTCTCCTTTAGGTTCCCTGATGGGGCCCCCAGCCACGCTGCCTGGTGCAGGGCCTCAGTCACCCTACTTGCAAGGCTAAGTAGCATCTTGATGTTTCATCAGATGAACCACATTTAGTTGAGGCTTCTCAGAAATAATATAGTCTATTAAATCAACTTATCAGATGACATTGCACCAAACAGGTGCGCTTAAAACTACAACATGGTTAGCATATTGAGAAGAGATTATCTACTAATTAATCAGTAATGGTCGGTGTCTTTCCCCCTTGCAGATAAAATTAAAAAAGTGCAAAAGTAGGTTGTAAAATATACCTGTCAGCTGAGGTTTACCTGTTTCACCTCAGTAGCCAGAGGGGCCCAACTCCAGAAATAGAAAATAGAAAATGAATGAATGGATGTGAAACCTTGTAGCTGTGTAAAAAAAAACTTAGCAAAGTCTTGTTTTTAAAACATACACAAACACAGGAAATCCATGGTGCATTCAGGGACACGTCATTAACTTGAATGTAATCAATGTTTATTTTAAAATGTGACGTTTCTACTCTAAATTAGATATCCAGCATCAATCACTACTTTGTTCTTTCACTGCATTATTTTTTCAATTAGATTCCATTAATTTCGACAGAGACTTATCTTTAAATGGATCTCTAGTACTGCTTGGATAATCTAAGATTACTACATCACTTTAATTAAATTATCAGTTTTAATTAATTATCATTTTAATTAAAGTCATAATCATTTTGCATACAATTTAGGTGGAATATTCCTGAGTGGTTCATCTTAAACCAATCACTATCCCTGGCTGGTTAATCAAAAATTGAATTTCAGATACTACATTTAAAAATTATTATTTAACATATATTCTAAAAAATGTTTGCCCAGTTGCTATGCATAAAATCGCTTATCTGTGGCGGTTCACGACTGGGTAATAAACACACCAGTTGATCTCTTAATGTATTTATCTTAATTGAAATGTTGACTAAACGGCTTCTCATGATGCTCGTCTGACTTTTAATGGATTCCGAGCAATTCAGTTATAAAAATTGTGCAAAGTTTACAACATTATTAGTACTGTGAAAGCGTTTTTAATAGACTCAGCTGGGCGACATCACATGGTTCCTCTCAGACTATTAATGGTGATATATTGGTGCTATATATATATAGAACCTCTTGGACTGGTTTTGTTCACATCATGCTCAATGACTTTGGAGACTTGGCACTGAGTACTTCACTGGGTTTACTCTTAGGAGTAGTTGAATGCGAACTGGACAAATAAAAATGAGTATTGCATACCTCAGCCCTCCATGTCTTATCTGTAAGTCTAGATCTCCACCCAAAAACAATATGTGTCCGTAAGTTAATGTTTGCCCATCTCGGAATCGCTGGGTTAGTCAGGGAGTCTGCTGAAGTAAACGTACAGTAGAGGCAGGTAATAAATGCTGCAGATTCTCCTGACCAGCACAAGTCTTATCTCTTATTTCCCTGACTGTTGGAAAAATGAACGGGTTTATCCTGAGGTAGGAATCAACATCAGCGCTGTATGAAAACAGACATCCCCTGTGCTTCCTGACTGCAGGCTGGAAGCTGAACAGGAAGAGCGACGTCGCTGCCTAAAGCCCACTGAAGCCCATAAATTTTTATTGTGTGAGAACCAGAGATGGTGCGTCTTCTCCACACACCCTCCTCGTGCTGTGTGTGTGTTTGATCAGACTACGATCAGTCATTAGACCTTGCCTGAAGACTGTGTGAGGAACAATTAAGATATTTTTATTTGGCATGTACAGACATGCACCCTTCCTGAATGAGTGAGCTATTATTTAACTAAACACCTCTACTTTCTCTGTGGAAATGAAGATGCTTTCAGGCTGATACTCAATCATTTAGTGCTTCAGAATTACACATACATTTGCTGGAAAGATATTTAACAAGCCAGCATAACTTATAGAGAAGCAGATAATAATAGAGCCCTGAAGAGGTTGTCCAAAACAAAAAGCAAAGATCTTCTTGGGTGACTTGATTTGATGCTGTAAACCTAAAATGTCCTGCAGGAATAATTTATAAACCCCTTGTAGTATTATGAGGAACCTCTCTGTGCTAAAGGGTTCTTCTGCACCATATTATGGTGATAGAACTTTTTAGGAGATATTGTAAAAGTCTTATGACTCTACACAGAACCTCTTGTTGTTATTGTTACTTGAACCTGACAGTTATGAAGAATCTATCTGCAGCTACATGGTGAATAGTTCTAGAGAAGGTCTCCAGTATTGAGCATCAACCCTTTATGGTGCTATAAAGAACCCTTTCAGATCCTAAGAGCTGCTCTCAGCCACTCCATTTCCCTCAGTTAGACTTTTAGCTTTTTAATCCAGACTGGAGTGTTAAATTCTCCATACAGAACCACAGACCCACGCTGAGAGCTGTACAGAACCCTGCCAGAACCGTGGTTTCAGTGTGTGTGTGGTACTACCTGCATTAATCATAATCAGGACATGGAGAGCAGTGCTCTCACGCAATGTTTCCACGAGGGAGGAGGTAGAGAAGAGGGAGGGAGGATGGAGTAATCTGAGACGCGCTCTGTTTTTTTTTCTCCTCCTCCTCCTCTGACTGCCACAACATACTTTTTTCCTGTCTTTCCCTCTGTCTCTGTGTGTGTTTTTTTGGGGGAGGTTGTTTCTCCCTCCCTCCTTCAACACAAATTAACATAGTTCAGAGTCACGCACACGCTTACATAAGTCTTCCATGTTCCCTCATTTCTGGTTTTCAGGAAAAGTTGGGAGTTTATCTCTCTTCTGTTGTTTTCTCTTTGGAAACAAGGTTGATGGAGTGAGTTTGTCTGCTGTGTGAAGAATGTGTTGATCCTCACATGAGTTTAGAGGCGGCTTTTCTGCCCCAGGGCGCGTTACAAACTTGTTCATTTCAATATAATTAGTGTCTGAAGGTGCTGGTTTTATTTGTCTATTGAAAATGTAACTGCTTTAGTTAGCCAAGTGTGCCCTCAGTTGTCCTTTCCACCCATGCCTACACCTCTGCTCTGTCTCTGTTTATTTCTATCAGCAGTTTGTGTCATCAAGTTTTTCTACAGACACAACTCCTGTTTTGGTGTGTTGTTGTTTGCTGTTCTGCAAGACTTCATTCCAAATGACACCTGATCGACCAGCTGGACATTCTGCAGACAGATGTTATTGGACAGGCTATTGGTGGTACTTAACTGGACAAGTTTTGCGACTTGATTGGAGTGCTTTTATTACAACTCAGGATGGGCAGTGATGGTCGCCTGGTCATAGTGAAGAGGCCACATTTTTTAAAGATAGAGTAACCCTCAGCCATCTAGGAGAACAACTTAGATTGACCTTTTCTCTTCCTGATGGTGAATTACGGCCCCCAAATGACACACTGTTTAACACATCCTGTTTGGGGTTACTGATGTGAGCCTGGTCCCAGGGATCTGACCCTTATTTCCCTGTTGTTGTGTGTTTCTTGGAAACCCACGCAGCAGCAGGGTTTCTTCTGCGACAGCCGTTGGCCTGGTGGCAGGTACCATTTCACCAGGCAGGTTTATCCGACGGATGAGGTCAGCTTGGCGACAATTATGAGCCTCACTTATTAACTGTCACCAAAAACATCTTAGAAGCTATGCCTGGGGTGATGTGGTTGTCTCCAGACGTTCTGGCAGTTCGAAGTGTGTGTGACGTGGGATCATGAGACCTGGGATACAGTCATAGCAGATAGTGAATGGTTGTTGTCACCATGTTTGAACAGCTTGATACGTATAGAAAACAGATCTGACTTTGGCACTACTCTATCATTCTGTACATCACAATGTCATCATGATATCCACGACAGACCGGGGCGACGACATGATGCTATTGGTTTGTTCAGTAAATAAAAGAGTCTGTAAAAAGGCCAATTTAATTAACACATTAATTGTTTTAATTGCACATTCAACATTCTCTTCCCTGTTTGAGATGAACAGAACAGCAGCAGATACAACCTCTAAAGCTTAATGCACGCTGAAGGAGGATGAATGGGATGTGTTACCAGCATGTATTTAAAATTTATCTTAATTCTGTTCTTCCTGCTGGTTGTTTTTACTTTCCTTCTATTACAGCTTCCCACATGAGGTACAAACTGTGTTTCCCTCCTGGCAAAGGAAAAAGAGTCAGGACAGGGTTAATGAATGTCACAGAGCGCTGACTAAAGATGTGGTGAAAAGCCTTCACCCCAACAGCACTGTAGAAACTTTGTGGTTTAGGTACGATACTGAGGGAAATCAAATACCGTACATATGCTTTCAATTAGCTTGTCTTTCCCGACCAAACAGAGTACCCCCAAAAGAAAGCATTCACATTTGACAAATTAAGACCAAACAGATTCAGAATTGGTTTTCAGTAAAATGCTGTTGAACCGCATTCCCTCTGGAGGGGCTGACAAAGTGTTTCGATGCAGGTTTGGGAAAAAGAATTGAATAATAGTGAGTACAGAGTATTGGATGACAGTTTACGACAAAGATGAGCAGATCCTTTTTAAAAATTCAAGGATTCAAAATAAATATAATTAGTGCTAACCGACAGCGAGCTGGGGTGTTTTTAGCCTGTTACTCTCTGTAATATCTTCCATGTGTGCTTTGTTTGTGTTCATTTCGAGCTCATAACAGTAGCTGCTCGTCACCAACACTTCCAGTCACATGGACAAGATGAATATGGTGGGGAATGGAATCAAAATTTAATAAATGTGGTGCAAATCAGTGGTGGAAGAAGTCACATTTCAGGACGTGTTCCCCCAGATGAGCTGTCTTAGTTGATCCTTTTCGATGACTGATGTGCAGAAAAAGCTTGTTATGTGTAACTTCTGGGAGATGCTGCTACAACCTCAGCATCGCATCATGGAGTAAAGTTTGCATCACTCCCATCATCTGCTGGTAGAACATGACCGTCTCCTGGGTGTTGGATCCAGTGTGCTATCTGAGGGCTCACATTCTGTTTCACTGCTTTGTGTTTCCTAACATTGTTGGATGTTTTCAACATTTTCCTTTAGTTACGCAAAAACTACTGAACCAATTTCCTCTGAACGCTGTGAAGGGCGGGCCAGGCGGGCTGAACAGAGGGTGCAGGGTTTGAGCCGTCGGTGGAGGTTTGTGCTCCGCAGGGTGCCATTCTAGTTGTTCTTGTGCGTCACATGTAGTCAGTCGTGTCTGACAGAAAGGCGTCAGGATGGATGTGTTTTAAGACGTAGGTCATGTGTGCGAACGGCCTGCTGTTTGACGCTCTGTCCTCCATGTGACAGACATCAGTCCCCGACTTTCACTTCCATCAGAATGCTGTGATGTCAGCGAGCTGCTACTCAGCTGTTTCTCTTCAGGGCTTTATTGGGTGGTGTGTTTCTGAACTGGGCCAATCCAGAATTTTTCAATTAATCCTTTAGTCGTTTGTTCATGTATAAAAGTACAAAAATTGAATTGACACATCTTGTTTTTCCTCAGCGAGAAGAAATTTGGTTTGCAATGAAAGCAAGGCAACAAATCCTTCTATTTGAGAGACCGCTGTGAGCTAAAACTGATAACTGAGAATTTTCTGTGGATTGAAATCTTAATTGTTAGGGAGATTTTATACTGTACTTTAAAAAGTTTATGTCCTGTAGAAACTGAACAAAGGTTTGCTGGGCCTGGCGTTGTTGGATCTCTGCTCATGTTTTTTTTCCTGTATCGTAACTCCAGCAGCGAACAGACGCCAGCGTCGTGTTTAGTTTCTTTTGTTCTGTGAAGGTATCGCTGCCCGACGCAGACAGAGAGGCTTTGTCTGAGCGCCGGGGAGTGTTTCTGTCAGCCCGGCGAAACGCCGCGTCTCACACACTGCACAGGACACACATTATACACACTGTAAACACTGTATATAAACTGTACACGCTACACACTACAAACGATATTTATTTATTCCATGTTTTCATTATACATCTAAGCATAAATGTTCACACACACACACACTCTCACACACATACACACTGCACAGATCTCGCTCACGCCCACGCCCCTTCCAGGACTGATGTGGTAGATAAAGCCAGCTCATTGTTCTTGCAGGGAGTTGTGCCGTCAGGAATGCAGCGATAACCATCTCCCCTCAATTTCAAATATGTCCTTATTGGAAGCAGATGTCTTATTTGCAGGAGAGAGGGAAGGACGGCTCAGTCACGGCCAATGTCCACATTTTACACATTTACGTAACAGTTACACTTCAGGCAGCTCACAACCTTCCTGTCGGATTTAACAGCTGAGAAAAGTGTGTGTCAACTCCAACAACCAGTTTCTCGTGTATGAACACCGGAGGCCTTTGACACGTCGGTCAGTCGTCGTCATTCGTGGTTGCTGTTGTTATCCTCTTCCATTGTGCACTAGTTGTAGAGGACTGGTTTTAGCAGTGTTTGAGTCTCTCACCAGAAAACTTTACTCTCTGAGTCGGCAATGATCAGAAGGAAAAAGTTAGTTACTGCATCGTAAAGTCATTAATTAATGCTTTTTTCTTCTTACTTTGGGCGATTCTGGCAAAGCATTTGTGTGCTAAATATTAGCTAATAGTTGCTCATTATATTTATTGCAGAAAATCCTAATCAGGAGGTTAAAGGGTCAAAGCTAGAGCGTTTGCAGCAGTGCAGGTGCGCACACACACACACACACACACACACACACACACACACACACACACACACACACACACACACACACACACACACACACACACACACACACACACACACACACACACACACACAGCGTTAGCATCCCGATTGGCCTCACCTGACCTGAAATTCCCAGTGGAGTCATCAGCAGAAACATCTGAAGCTGATTTAACTTTACTAGGACTAGCAGACATGCAGCTGCTCTGTGTGAGACTGACCTGGAACTGGAAGGTAACTGGTTCCATTCCCGTAACAACCAGATGCTCTGGTATTCTTGAGAAAGACCCTGAAACCTGACCTCCAGAAAGTCTGGAGTTCACATTCCATTTAGTGATTCTTTTATTGAATTTGAAATTAAAAATTATAGTCATCCTTTCTCTCTGGTCATCTTGTTTTTCCGTGCTGCCGGTGTTGCTCAGCTCATATGTAAATAGATATGTACATGCAAAACGCCCATTAATACAGATCTAACCATTGTCATCCATCACCCATAGCAGTGAGTACAATATGTATCTGTAAATGTTTGAAATTCATCCAAATGTGTTTGGAAAAGATTGGATTTTCATGTATTACTGGGAGTTCAGGTATCAGAGATAGTCATCTCACAGCTCCTCTATCCTGCTCCGGTTAAAAACATGTTGCGGTGTAAAGGGGAGACATCTCCTCGGCGGGTTTGAGGTACTTCACACCTTCTCCGGGAAAAAGAAAAGCCTGTCCGTGGAGCGAGGGTCTGCTTTGAGTTACAGACGAGACGCTGCTGAATTAACCAGCGGTCACTGGAGTTCAGGTGGAGATACAGAGCTGCCACACAGCCGGAGAGTGGCGCTGATTATAGGGATATTCACACTCAAGACGTGGAGTTGGGTATTGCAAATAAAACTGAATGAATGTACCTTTTTGAATCATTTAAAATGTTTGAATCCTTAAAGTAGGTCAGCAGCTCACGCAGTAACTCCTCAGCTCACATCCCACATGTCATTTCTGCAGTTTGTAACTCTTGTTTTGTTACTGATACACAGCCCATAATCAGGTTCAGTGACATCAGGCTGCAGACCCGGTTCCCCTGGCAACAGTGGATGGCACAGGTAGCTTGTTGCTCCGGCTGTGGAGCAGCGAGCGCTTTAATTTTCCACTCATTTTTATCGCTAGCGATCAACAGCTGCTTCGAAGCTGGAAATAAAAAAATTAACTTTGTGGGATGGCAGCACAATATTAGCTCATAGAGTCAATAAACTGCTTCTACCTGTAGGCAGAGCGGTGGAGTAAATGATGCTCTACCACTGACTGAATCAAAAAGACAGATGCCTTCAATGCAACTGAAAACCAAGATGCTAACATGAACCAAATGAGCCCCGAATAGCAATGCTTCCCTCAGGATGTCCTAAAGGAAATGCATATTACATCACCCTCTGGAATTGTTGCAGCAGCACTCTCATTCTGGTTTGTTAATCTTCTTTCTGTACCCACAGACCAAAACCACCTCCTCCCGATGGCGTCAAATCCAACCCCTCCAAACGCCACAGAGACCGGCTCAACGGCGAGCTGGACAAGCTCACCAGCCTGCTGCCCTTCACAGAGGAGGTCAGGAGTCGGCTAGACAAGCTGTCCGTGCTCCGCCTCAGTGTCGGATACCTGAAGGTCAAAAGCTTCTTCAACGGTGAGCGTCCAAACCCACCTTTACCTCAATGTCACCCGGTCTGTGAGATGAGAGGATGTGATGTCACTGCAGGAAAAGGATGGATTGATGTCACTGATATGTCTTCATTTGTGACCTCTTGCCATCTTTTTAAATTCACACACTCTCACATATATTTCTGCAAGAATGCAAAAGAGTGTAAGTCAGGAATTAAAAGTGTTTACTCAGTTAAATTTGTTCAAGCATTCATTTGAAGGTGGATGTCTGATATTAAGAGTGTGTTATTTCAGTGTTCAGTTCAGGTTTAGGAATCATGCTAATGTTTGATTTTAAATGTTATTCAAATACTTTCAAACATTTACAGACAAGAAGACAAAGAAATAAAGTCAGTCTGTAATTAAGATAGGAAGGATTTGTATTATCAGAGCAAAGATGAATCTGCATGTATAATTTATGAAACACTGAATTCTTCCATATTTCTGTCAACATGACGCAGGAAAACGTGAAGCTCAGGGAGGTTATTCCAGTTTCCACTGAGCTTCCTCGTATTGTTCTGCTGCTCCTCTGAAAATAGCAGCAATTAGATCCAGACAGCCTGAGAAGCCTGAGATACGCAGCTCGTATTTACAGTACAGGAGGGGGTGTCACCAGCTGGGAGGCTATATCAGTACAGGGCCATGAAACCTGCTCCGTATGGCTTGCTGTATATTTAGTTGACCTCATCTTTAAAAGGACGTGTGAATTTGGACGAATAGGATTGGGTCGTTGTGTTTAGGTTGGGTTTAACGTGTACCAGAGGACGCTGGCGTTTGTTAGGCGGAGGTGGAGGGAGCGAGCAGCAGCCCCAGGACAGACAATTAGCTCAGCACTACAAAATTGCTGCTTCCCTGTATTTTCTTTTTTTGTCATGTGGTACGACGAGAGCTCTGCTGTGCTACTCTGGCCCGCATCGCTAACTATCATTATGATGCAAGCTGCAATACTTTGGTGCAAAGCCTCATGGCATGATAAACACTGCTAAAGAACCGGTAGCATTAAGACAATTATAACCTGGCCAAAACTATAACTTACTTTATTTCTCAATGCCGTGGCTGTGGAAACATGTTCACACGCTCTTTTTTACGGTATTAGTTGATTATATTTATACATCTCGTCATTTAACAAATTTGTGTTGAGCTGTCATTGACAGAAACAGTAAATACACATAAAATAAAAGAGTAATCATGGTGTTCCAAGCCAGCAGACGTCTGGTGAAGGCCAGGTTTGAATACTGGAATAATAAAAAGCTTCATAGTTCATTTTATTGCTCTGAGAATAAGGCCTTGGAATCAATTAGGCTTTTTGTTCTGTAAAGCAAGCCAATTGAGCTAATCAATCATTGGCATTGACAAACAACTCTACCAGGCTTGGCTGTTTTCTGTTTCAAGACAGTAAAAACCTCTTCTAGCCTCTTTAGTGTGTATCCCAGAAACTCTTCTGATCAGAACATGAGAGAGTTCCAGTCTGTTTTCAAACAGCTGCCAGAGGGAACGGAGCCTGGTGCTTGGGAGTCATCAGTTATTTGGCAGTGCCGGCCACTTTGTGTTGGCTGAACAAATGTTTTTGGAGGCAGCATCGTGAGTCTGGTTACTTTCAAGTTACAAGTCCACTCACATGCTTTTATTTTGAAAGAATGTCCTTAGAGAGCGATCGCCTCATTGAGGCCAGCGACCGATTGTTGAGCTGACCCAGAGGACCCAGAGGAAATGCATCAGCAGCAGCAAACAGCACCAACACTGTTCTCCAATAAAATGTTAGGGCGAACTGATGCAGACACTAAATTAGTTTTATCTTGACTTCCTCCGTTGTCACATTAATCAGAGGGTCTGTGATGTTTTCATTTACTGTTGTTAGAGAGGTGATGGACGCCGGCAAGGATTCTTGACTGACAGTGAATGTCAAACCTGTGAAATTACACAACTACAACTAGAAATCTTCCACAAAATATGGGAGATTAAGCTTCAGTATAAAGTGTAAAAGTCTGTATAACTGCTGATCCAGTTTGTTGATCCTGCTGTGGATGGTTGAACGTCACTGCTGGGTGTGTTGGTCAACGTGATGAACTGAGAACATGATGCATTACTTTAACGTTAAGAACCACACGTATGTCTGTGTGAGCTGAAAGGAATTAAATGTGACTTAAGCGTTTTAAGATTGCAGTGAGCACATCACCGTTGTTTACTGACACCGTTTTGTTTCTGGCTCAGGAATATGACCTCATCTTTATGAATCCTGCCGATAAAATCTTGTTATTTTTCAAACGGGGGAACAGATGTCAGCCCGACAGCAGACCTTTTGAACTGCAGAGAACTTGGTGAACCATCGTAAATAAGATTAATGTGATGATTTAAATGGCAAGGGATTACAAACTCATCCGCATGTGACTGATGTGAAAGCTGAATACTTGAAATAGCAGATTAGTTTGGGTAGTAGACAGAGAAGATGTAAGATTAACCTTCTCCACCCGTTTCTCATCCGCCAATTTGACGCTCTTGCTCACACTGGGCCGCACCCACTTCCTGTGGCGGCCCCTGCTGAACCGGGGTACCCCTTTTCCTTCAACTGTTCTTCAGCCTCTTCCACAACAGCTCTTCGTCTGAAGCTCTCAGCTCCTGCAGCCCCCTCCAGCTCAAACAAATGCTGCAGGAGTCAGGTTTGTTGTTGCAGCAGGAGGCCTGTCGGCACGGCAGGCTGTACAGGAACAACTCAGGGCTTTATGCATTCATGAGACTCTGAAAGGTGGCCTCTTCTACCTGCTCCAGAACTCAGCCTTCATTTGGACCACCTCGTCCACATTTGTTAGCTATTGAGAACTCCTTGTTACTGCTCTTTGTCAGGTTTAGCTTTCATCATTTCACTTAATGACAAGTTTGACCTTTACGTGGTTCCAGAGAACAATGAGTGATCCGTTTGCTGGTACCGCTTCATCATTCTCGGTCATCTTTAATAATCTCATCAGCTCTTCTCTGCAGGAAGTACTGCATCTCTCCTGCCTGAGGTTTCCACTCCTGAATCGCATCCTAATAGACCTTTGGATTTTTTTCATACTCTCTGCCTTTTTGTGTCTTTTCTTCTCTATAATTGTGTTCGTAAACATTATTTTAATAAGCAGCTTTTAAAGCATTAGACGTATCTTTATAAAGCAATCAAACTGTCAAATAAGGCAGACATCAAAGTTGGGAAGTTATTGAGACTGGAGAGGGCACAAGATAAAAAAGAGGACAACAAAGAACAAAAATAATAAAATCACCCACCAGCTAGTCTGTCGCCTGAAATTATTTTTCAAAGGTAAGAGTAAAATAGAACAGACAATATCTTAATATGTCTTTTTTTTGTGTGTGTGTGTGTGTGTGTGTGTGTGTGTGTGTGTGCGTGCGTGTGTGCGTTCGTGCTTGTGTGCGTATGTGTTACTGGATGTGATGGCTGGTGGGAACAGTGAATTTTACAGATTGCATTGACTAAGAAACTGGATTAAACTGGGTGTTGTTTTAGGTGTGGCTCAGTATTGCAGTAATTTTTTGTATTGCAATATATTGCAAAATTCCTCTTTTGACATGACAGGTTTAGAAAACGAGGAACTAAATCATGCCTTCACTTTATTGTTCATTATTCCATTAATACTTATAATAGTGATGGTACAGCAGCTGTTAACACAGGTTTTTGTGAAGTTATTGATGGTCTGATGTTTGTTGTCTTGTTCCAGAGCAGTGAGACATGTCAGAACTTCCATCTTCCTCTCATCGTACATGTATGACTACGTTAGAACTGCATCCTGTTTGTCGTTATATATCTGTGGTCCAGTGGATTGATAAAATCTCTACATTCAACGGTCAACAGTTAAATTATCCACTTTTTACGTCACACAGATTATTCCCAGAAACAACCCGAAGAGTCCCGCCACTGAGAACATCATTTAACAGACCTAGAATCATATGGTTCCCTCCAGCTAGAATAGTCCAACCCAAACAAATGGAAAAAGACCCAGAGACATGTACAAATATTATGTGAAATCATGTCGGGAGAAAGGGCCGGACGGCGACGACAGGAAGTGGCTTTGATATTCTTAGCTTGCAAGCTTCAACCGATGTTTTCCAACCTTGTCATCTGGGGAGTATAGGCAGACTGTCCACACACAAATACAACGTGTAGACAAAGTCCACATGGCTATGGCCACAGATGTTGAGTCTTAAGTTAAGGTTGTACGACTATACCTACAACAGCAGCTCACATGTCCTTTGTGGAGCCGTCCTCAGTCTGGCGTCTGTGCCGTCCAGACCCCGATGGCAGCGGCGCTTTCTCAATTAAGTTATTCTTCCTGAGGAATGTGGACGGACCACAAGACCTCCAAGGCTGAGAAAGCTTGTTGTTCCCCAGCTTCCTCCTGAGAACACTGGCCAAGCTTTGAATCTGTGATAGAGACTTTTAAACAACAAGCGTATTAGAGGACAACATCTTAATGGACGGATGGAAAGCAGCCAGTCTGTACATTTACTGAGGAACCGTATCTACTCTGAGCAATTGATAACAGCACCAAAACATCAATCAATGGTCAAATGATGAAATGCCATTAGCAGCGCATCAAATAAGTGATTAAATAAAAACTCCTCACGAAGCAAAGATTTAAAACAGCCACAAGCACATGAGACCAGACCAGACTTGTGTGATGTGATGACGTGATGGGACGTTTCAATTTATTCATCTAACAGACGTGAAGACATTCAGTTTCACAAATGGAGTCAGTGTGCAGCCTCGGTGAATCCCTCATTGTGACTGCAAACGTTTCCAAACAAGCCGGTCAGGAGTCTGTCTGGTGGTGAATTTCCCAGCATGCCCTTCAGCGAACAAAGCTGACCCGAGAGAGTAAAGGCTCATGGGAAGGCCAGGCTGTTGCGTCGTTTCAGCAGGATGTGGCAGAGAGACGAAGACTCTGTCTGTCTTCGTTTCTCCCCCCGGGCTGAGCCGACAGGACGGGCAGACGGGTCGATGGGAAACGCCCGGGGGTTTGATCCCATCGCCAACACTCACAACACCAGCATTGTTTGACAACGTGATTTTTTGAATCACACACAGCTCTGTTTTTATCCGCGGCGTCTCCGTCTGAATCTTTCTGTCTCCTCTCTTGTTTGCCTTCTTCTGTCATCACCTCGTTTGACTCAAGAAGTTGTTATTCTGGATAAATTAAAAATAAATACTAGCTGAAGTCAAACAGTATTTAAAATTCTTTTGAAAGAAATGTTAAATGCATGGTTGGTCTTTTAGGAGGCACGCAAAACCAGAACCTGTACGGTGGACAAGGAGTCAACGGGTTCTTTCTTTAACGTAATTAAAAATACCCCAGAGATACAAAGACATACAAAAAGTCTACAAAAAGGATGTCAAGCCACTTCATAGGTGCACGAAACAACCACAAAAAATACACAGCTATAAAAAAGACAGTGGAAAAAAATGAAAAGGAAAGGAAATGTAAGTTGTCATAAATAGTTTTGAAATAAAAGCACACAAAGCAAAAGTCTAAGTGTTGCTTTCAATCTGTAATCAAAAGGTCCTTGAAGACAATGGAGCTTTGTTTTCAGCTCTTTCTTTCTTTCTGCTTTATCATTTTCGTGGGCGGAGTTGTTGACTTATCTGACAATGGATAAAGTGAGCTTTAGCACACCTGAAAGGCGCTGTAATGACAGGTGTGAAACTGAAGCACGATGGGTTTCACAAGAGGCACAACGCAGCTGCTGTCTGCACATGCACATAGAAACGATCCTGCAGACAGCACGTCTTTATTTACGTGTTCACTGCAGAGATATTTGCCCACAAACTAGTCATTCCTGATGAGGGTCCTTTGTGTTTTTGGGAATCTGGGGCAATGGATTAAGGGTGGTGCCAGAGTGCATGCATTTGGTTTCGGGGCTGAGTCTTCATTGTGCTGTTGATGAGGCCCCAGCAGAGGAGCTCTCTGGCTGTGGAGGGCTGTAATTTGTGGTCTTATAATAGCTCGGCTGAACTTCCCTCCTCTGCTGGGCCCCAGGAAACACACACACACTCGCACACACGGACACACAAACATGTATACACACTTACTCTTTTTGTTACACATTCAGTATTTTCTTGCTCTCTTCCTCTCGACATGCTCGCTCCTCCCACTCAACCTCCATGCATTTTCCAGATGTGCTTCACATTTCAGCCTCCAGCGGATATTCCTAGCAGACTCAAGCTAAAAGAAGACTTTGAGCTTCTTCCGTTGTAACTGTGTGACCCCCCCTGACCTGTAGCTTGACCTGTGACCTGCCTCATGTTCAGGGACAGACAACACACTGCTATAAGGCCGACAGTAGATCGTAGCCGTAAATTTGACCTTTACAGTCTCTAATTCAATTCAAATGCATTTAGTCTCAAAGCCTTGAAGTGCTTCAGAAAGCAGCAATGTTAATATACTGTATCTATACAACAGGAAAGACAGAACCAGGAAGTGATGGTTTTTTTAAGATTGCACTTTAATCTCCCTTTTTAAATAAAAAAAATCCCTGATTTAAAAATAATGAGACCAAGCTCACTGTCCTCATTTCACTCTGACTTTTTCTCTCTTCTGCATATTTTCCTCCTGTTTGACTGACAGGTTGATGCGGGGGTGTCAACAGAGAGCGTTGGCATTCTGTGGGGGAGCAACACTGAACAAAGATGTGTAAAAAAAAAAAAAGTCCTAAAATGTACTGTTTGGCAGCTGCAGTAACTGCCGTCAGGAAACAGATGCCGTGTTCAGTGGGACATGCCTGTGTCCCAAGGCAACACCAGAATAAAGTAAACCAAAGCTGAGATGTTTAAATTACAAGAGGAGCTGGGAATATCTGGAATATTTGCAGGTGCATTACAATCAGGAGGAGACGTGGAACTGGAAAAGGCCTCATTTTCTTTATTTATTTAAGACTAGAAACACATTTCCAACAAATAAGTTCTTTAAACTCAGAGAGCTGCTGGATTCATCTGTTTATCCAGAAGAGTATTAAATATTTAGAAATTATAATACATATAGGTATATTGGTGGTGAACATATTTATTTGCATGGGCCACACATAATCCTACAGTAGTGTGAGAGGCTTGATCCCACAGCCGCACTCATAGCTCCGTTTTTTGTTTTCTTTATCCATTTTTCAATGAAGAGGAAGAAGGGGATTAATAAAAGAGAGAAAGAACGGCAGAGAGAACTGGTTTGTGTCAGTGAACATCAATATTTGCATTGGCAGCAGAGACAAAGTCCAACAGACCTTTAAACGCTGCAACAAACTGGTTCTGTCAACACAAAGAAAAGTAGACAAGAAAAGAACTGAAAAGAAAGTAAACAGAAGAGAAAGGAGGGAAGATTCAGGAACAGTCCGTGAGAAATGAGCCAATCAGAGCAGGCAGGTTTTTGCTGACAGTGATTTGATATCTTGGGGCTGCAGTGAAAAGAAATGTCTTTGTTTCAGTGAGTTTTTGTGGAGTGAGTCCACGTTCTGGAAGTGTCTTGGAAAGAGTCCTGGGACGTCTTCAGTGGTCCATTGTGATAAGATCGGACCTGCAGACCCTCTGCATGGAGGATCGCAGTCAAAACATCAGACAGACAGTCGTGTAGAAACCTGCCCAGGCATCTGGGGAAGACCAGAGTGTGTGTGTGTGTGTGTGTGTGTGTGTGTGTGTGTGTGTGTGTGTGTGTGTGTGTGTGTGTGTGTGTGTGTGTGTGTGTGTGTGTGTGTGTGTGTGTGTGTGTGTGTGTGTGTGTCAGCACCAATTCAACAGAAAAATGATATTTGTACAAACTAATTCATTTGTACAATTAGTTGTACAAATGAATTCAGAATGTTGTTCTTTTTCTTGGAGCGCCTCATGGTGTCTGTCCTCTCCCTCCCTCTTCTCTTTGGGCTTCATCTCACCTGATGACCAGCTGTTGTTGCTATGAAAGTTTGGAAATTACTAAACTTCAACTTACCTCAAGCAAAGCAGAGCATTGGCAACCAAGCAGTAGTTTAATCCCTGTTCACTGGAATTCTGGGAAATGCAGTCCCCCCATCGTGTGAGGTCAGCTGTAGTATTTTAGCTTGTTCTGTAACTCCAACAAGCACGGAGGAATTTTCTGATGTCAGACTGGGCAGGTCTTGTTTTGATCTCTCACAGGAACAGGCGGCTGGGAACAAACCACCATCCAAACAAACTTAACAGCATCCATCTCCTCACAACGTACAGTTTTAGGACGCATTCTCAAATTCATTCACATTGGACTACATAGTCCGGGCATCCCTGATTGATCACACATGTCGGACTCTTTTCATCACTGCATCTTGCCCTTCAACCTGTGACATCATCTGTGACTGCTGCTTTTCTTTCGTGCCACCGTGTCGTTTCTGTTCAGCATGCAGACAACAATTGTATAGCTGGCAAACAATGAAACAGTCTTGGTCTCTTTTATCCTCCTGCTCGCTGTTGGTGACTAACACTCACTCATTTCACACCAAATTCAGTTCCACACCTGTCAGGTTCACTTGTTAGTGAGTGAGTGCTGCCGGGGACAGTCTGACGAGTAGTAAAATCTGGTCGGATTTGTCATGTTTGTTTTCTCCAGGTGAGAATCTTCTACAGTCAGATTTTTATCTCCGCCATGCTGTAGTGAGGATGCGTCTCAGTGTCTCACTCAGCTGTCCTCACACACATCCCAACAACAAAGGCAGTGACAAAAACACCTGTACCTGAAAGGAAGTTACTGTTAACAAGTGACTGGAACAAAGCGAGCACAAAGTGTGACAACAATGCACCTGCCAGTCAATGTTCAACACACCTTTAGTGAGGTGGGAGGAGCTGAGCACTGAATGACAATCTGACAAACTGAGATCTATGTTTGCTTTATGACACCAGTTTTGCTCACTGAGGCTCACTGGCTAATTTGCCGACTTAAAATATTTTGAAACGCAGCTTAAGGTGGATTCCAAAGGTCACAGAACTTTAATCTGCGGAGTGAGACGGTGTTCAACGTAGAGACAATAACTCAAAGGGCTTTCAAGCCACAGAGAACCTTTCACCTGAAGCCTCAGCAAACTGAAACCCACAAGAGGCTTTCTGTCCTCCCTGTCAGACAGTAAAGACTGATGTATGCCCATTCAGCACTCATTAACAGCAAAGCAAAAACATCAGCAAAGTCGAGACATCAAAGCAGAGTCAGGTTTGAGCAGAGAAATGAAAGGTAATGGAGCTGTGCCCTGCCTGGAGAGCGCCATGTGCTCCTCATGCCGTCAGGGGAAACCTGTAAAACATGTTGACTAATCTCTCCTCCATGTCTAACAGGAAGTAATGTTTGTCAGAGGAAGTCAGGGCGGGAGGAAGCGCCTGGGGTGAAGAGGTGGTGGAGAAAAAAGGTGTCTGCTAACCTCTGATCCAACCACAGCTGGGACAAATGAAGCTAAACAAGGTAGAGAGCTGCCAATGAGACAGGAATTGTTATTTTAAAAAGTCCAGGAAGTGATGTGTGCCAAGCCAGGGTTTTATGGGACACACAGTTGGTAACACCCGATCCAAATATCAAGCTATAGGAAACTAAATCAAACTATTATGATCATTGCGCCAGCATGCAAGAAGGAGTGACCAGTACTGGGATCATAAAGAGATATTTAACCCTTGTATCAGTCAGGGTTTCTATGTGGTCTGAACGCTCAGCTGAAGTTCTTCAAAAAGGTCGAAACTTGAGGTGACATTTTCTTGTCTCCTACAAATTATTAACGTGAGGGGAAGATATCATCAATCCTTTTCTCAGAAAATAAGCATCACGCAGAAAAATGCCAGATGTTTAGATAGTGAGGCAACTGTTTAGATCGTCATCTCATGACTACACTAGTGACTAATTTGACCGCAAGATGAGATACATCAGTTATTCAGAGCAGCACATGTGACGACTGTGGAAAGGGAACGCGATCTGAGGTACAAGCTGAAACTCGTGGTTTGCCCTTTTTTTTATTGCTTACAATATAACTCCCTTCAGCGTCATGACGACACAGCGTGTATCAGAGCCAGACACCCCAATCACACGGCTAAAGGTGGAGTAACATACAACTACAACACAAAGTGTTTGAAAGATATTTCTGCCTGTTTCTTATTGTAGTAACACAAACGACAGGCCTGTCAGAACCCTTCTCAATCTGCTGCCATGACGACAGCTGTAAAATTATTATATGTGGGAAGTATAGAGGTCGTTAGAGTGGAAACGACTTTAAGATATCAACAGGAGGTTGACAGTTAAGCTACGCTGGAAAAGAACCAATCAAATTTCCCTGTCATGGTAGAGAATCTGATATTTTCCAAATGTAAGTTATTTAATTCGTTTAAGGTGCATCTTATCTTTGTCATCTGTCATTTTTAAAAGATAACATATCAAACAAGACAAATACATTTAAAGATTTATAACTTACCTATGCGATCATGATTCAGAAGACAGCTAAGGCTCCACATTAAATTATGAATGTGGTAAAATTACTAGTGTTTCTAGAACTGCAGGACCTTTTCTTTAGAGTTTTGAGGTGAGTCAGGATACAGTTACCGAGCTGTCATGACCTCATCTTCCTCTGAGGAACAAGCTGCTTCCTGACTTCACTTCCTCTTAATCGCCCCAAATCTGTCGGTCAAAGTTAGCGTCTCCTTTCGTTAGATAAGGTGAGAGCTGTTGATGGACGTCCTCTGTGCTACCAGAAGCTCTTGCCAGGCGCTCTGATTGGTCCAACAATGACCCTGATTCATATCTTTCAGCAACAAGGAGTTGCTGATCAGTCCTGATTACTTTCTTTGGGTTTTTAAAAAATATTTTAAGGTTTTGTTGTATCTTTTAGTAAAACCTGGATGTTCTCTGTAGATGTCTGTAGTTAAAATCATATATATTTATTTACAGTGTTGTTGTGTCGTCATGGGTAATATAAGAGGGAAGATAATCTGTACTTGTTGTGCAGTTTGTTCAGCAACATGCTAAGTGATTTACAAACATGCTGAAAACATGTCATCAGCTCATCATCATCCATGTTTAACCCACATAACATACTGGAGGATCTTTTAATTAGACGCAGCTGCTTTCAGCGGACGTCGGCCTTTAAATCACTCCAACCAGGAAATAACTTACTCTGTACTTGAACACACCAAGGCTGTGACTTATGACACATTTCAAGTGGTCACAGCTAAAAGGAAGTGGGAATCGCTGCCTCGTGGAGCGACCACACTGGAAGAACAATGTTTAAACCACCAGCGACGGCGCCAACAGCCATACATGTTTGTTTTCAGATTAAACTCACTGTAAACTCGCAGCAACGGGATTTACAGCTTCGTTTTATAGCTCCGATCAGCTGCCACATTAGCATCATTAGCTAACGTCAAGTTAATGCACATCAAAAAAAAGAAGGTCTCAAGACCAGCTGACTTTCAAATATACCGCTGATTATTAAGACATTTTGATCTGCTGCTTGGCATCACAGGATCGCCACCAGGACATCTGCTGCTCAGGTTCAGTTGTGCCCTGTGACCGATTCCAAATAAGTTAATGACAGCAGAGTCGACACAACACAGATTGCACTGGTGACGAGATACACAAACATAATTTGCAGAGTTATCAGCCACGTCTGATAGGTTCAGTGTTTTCCTCTCATTCCTTCAGGAGAGAAAAAAAATCCCCTTCCCAGCAGCCCCTGTGCTCCGTTCTGGGAATATTTTTTATCTCTGAAATCAAAGATGTGTAATTGATATGTTGCAATAGATACCACAAGGGAAGGGAAGATGTTTAAAGTGTGCCTCCTTTCATTTTTTCTTAAAACTCCCCTCGTGATTGGATGCCAGCTTAATTTAAAACAAAAGCCTGTCCCCCGGAGGAGGAGGGCTGATGGAAGTTACCACAGCAGCATCATGCAGTTACCAAACACACCTGAGCGCCGTAGGTTCACTTTGAACTTCACCTGTTTTCACTTCTCGTTCTCATCTCATACGTGACTAAATGTGTTCACAGTTTCTCATTAACTTCGTTGGGGCTTGAGTCTGACTGAATGAACCACTGGGAGCTTTCCAGGAGTCGAGAGACTGGCTTTAGGTTGAGATCATCCGACCTCTAGGTGTTGCTGCAGGATTCAATATGAGGCTTCAAATCAACATCAAACCCATTATCAAAGTTTTCTTCCTTTGTGGTGATTTTATTCCTGACTAAAACATCACCATAATATTTACAACTTGCTGCATGGATTCTCCCGTTGGTCCTGGTGGCTCCCTGAACGCTGCATCATGTTGGATCATGAGCTCATGTCTGGTTCTGGAAGCAGAGCTCTGGGCCTGATCCCGGTCTTAAAGACCGCTGTCCTCGTCGCTGCTGCTCTTGTTTACATACTTCAGCTCCTGCAGATGAAAGAGGAGCCGGCGCCTCCTCCCAGCTGGTTCAGACATGTCGGTAAACTGGCCTTCCTCGCCGCAAGGCCCAAACACCAGAACAATGGCTCCGGTTGTGTAATCACTCCTCACGCTGCAGAGGTCTGCCTTAACCCTTAGACGTCCTTCAGGAAAAGCACATGTTGGACATAAACACTGACGGAGCAAAGCAGATGGAGCTCATTTCACATTGGAGTTTACTAACTGTGACTCTGCAGAAAACAGCATGTTGAAGATGCTACGGGTTAAGATGCTGCGTTTATTCAACAGTCCTTAGTTTGAGATGATGCCTTGAAATACTGATGCTGATATCACAAGATGAACAAATACTACAATTCCCTCTTAATCGGCATTATTCAAGATAGTCTTGCTTAGTCACATCAAGAAGGGACACCTTGTGCTCTATTCATGTTCCTTCCTTTTAATGTCTTTGTTTTCATTCAGACCCTCATTGTAGAGCAGCTGCATCTCTTTCCTGGTAGATTGAGTTTAAATGCTGCCTTAATGAGACGCTGAGACGTCTGGATGATGAAGCCTGAGGGATCCAGATGCATGTCGGAGGTCAGAGTCTGGAGCTAATAGGGATTCAGAGACGTTCCCGAGGACACCAACAGGCTTACATTAGAGGAGAAACAGCATCTCTTGACTGGAAGGAGGAAGAGCTTGAATTCATTAGCAAATTACCCCAAAATGACTTTAATCACCAGTATTACACACTCAAACCAGTTACCACCCTCGTTAAAGTAAACTTATCTTACTGGGCATCATGTAGCAGCAGATGACGGCGTGCCACATGCGCTGCACTCCTCCCACTGCATATTCTTAGGCCTTTGTGGTGTAAATAAAACCTGTTGCCCTCCCCCGCGATCCTGGACGGGGAGGCGACAGATTCTTGTGTTTATATGAACAGATCCAGTGTCTCATAAGACATTTTTGGCACATGTGCACAAAAGCTAATATAAACAAATAGCAGGAGCTTCGTCATGAAAATCCAGACGTTTTGATCCACAGCCAGTAATTAACCAATTAGTTTGAATTAAAAGATATTCTTCATTCCAGAAGATTTATGTCAAACCAAGAAACAAACTGAATTTAGAGACTCGTTGATGTACAATCAAGAGTTTTCTACTGATGTTTGACACATTAAATGATGTTTCTTGAGCTTGTTTTCTGCCCCTTGTGGCCGTTAATGGTACATGCTACAACAGAACAGTTTAATTGAAACTCCATGCTTGTTATTCTCACAGCTAAACACAGATTTCTGAAGAAAACCCTTTAAATGAAGTTTTGTTAGTGGAGCTGTGGACCTGCTGTATCTCATGTTGTCTTAAATAAACCCTGGTAATGTCACATACCTTTACGCACAGATGGAGATAGTTTCCTATGTAGTGTTTTTGACATGGAATCAGAACTAGATTTGAGAGTTGGGAGCCCTGCAGCACTCACATACTTGTCAATCATTGTCAGACATTTCATGGAACCATCTCCAGCCTGCAGGAACAACGCCTCCAAGCTAATGCAGCGATGTAAACATGCTGCCTGGTTACCTGTGTAACCTGATTTTTATGACGCATGACGTAAACATACAATATGTGAAGTTAAAGTGTGAGAAAACGGTAATACATGCTATCTCTCAGGGTTGTGAAGGAGTTACAGCATCAACAGCGTGAGTTGTCGTTACAGTGGAAGTGGCTGTGATGCATTCCTGCAGACATGCTGGACTAATCGACCCAACCTGTTAGACTGCATTCTCCTGCTAGAGGCAGCATCCTCAGGAGCTCAGGAGCGCTGAAGCTATTCATGTGTCCAAAGCTTCGCTTCACTGCTTGCTGTCCAAGGTTCACCGTCAGTCACACGTAGCTGGATGGATGGTGACGCAGTTTACTCTGATGGGAGGGTTCTAGGATGTGGAGGGTATTGTTAGTGATTGAGGCTCCAGCTGTACCCTAACCCATCATATTTAGGATCATGTGCGGTCATTATGTCTGCATTCTGTGTCAGGAGGGTCATCCATTCTATGTTTATATCACACAGTAGCTGGCATGACGGAGATTTTGCCCCAAAACTGATCCGGAAGCTAATTTGCATCAGAAACAAAAGTTATGTGTCAGCTGATGTAAGGTGTGTGTGTGTTGGCTATTATGCTTCCAGGTTGTTAGCATATCAGCAACATTTAAAATCAAGTTTGCCCATTTGAGCATAGTGGCTCGTTTGTTAGGATTGCTAAGTTGCTATCATCAGTGTTGTTGGAGAACTCAGGATCACCAAGGCTAACAAGCAATGTTCGACTGTTGGAAACTCTTGTCATAGCTGGAGTTTAATCTGTTTGAGCTTTTGAAGCTTTTCTTTGTATATTATAGAGTAAATTTGATTTAGGGCTAGCTGCTGCTAAAGTGCCTCATTCATTCAGTTCTGTGGAAAAACTGATTTCATTATTTTTTGGAACACTATGGAGTGTCAGGTTCTCCAGACTGGTTTTCATCAGAGGTGGGTGATATTAAACACTCAGTACAAGACAAATATTAGCTCTGTGTATCAGATTGTCACGTTATTGTGCAGGTGTGGGTCTGGATCTGATCATGTGTGAGTCTGCGGGGAGCGAACAGCTGAAACACAACCCTGACCTTTAATCGGTGTTTCTGATAACTCCTCTCACGCCGGTGTTCCATTCGCAGAAGTAAGGAAGAAAGGATCACGTTTGGTTTCTACATCCTCCATTGCTGTAATGAACCTTCACTCTTATTTACATTGTGTTTTTGTGTGTGTTTCACCACAGTAGCAGCCAAACGCTACCTCTTCTGCATTGTGGCTTCCACAGCTTGTGACATCATTTATTTCCAGAGAATAAATCCAATTATTTGAAGGTTTAAAAGGCTGCATTTTCTACTTCTAGGAAGTTTGTGAAGAAAGTTGCACAAATGCTGACAGAAACCCCCCACTCCATTAAACTATTTGTCTCTGTGATAAAAATTTGTTGGTCCCGGGGATGTTTGCTGGCAGATGGAGCAGGGAAGACAGATCCCATCACGAGGGGTCACTTAGAGGCTTTCTAAAGCCAGGTGTGGAGGAGCTCTGAGGTGATCACTTTGGATCAGATCACCCCAGATGGATGATAATGCCGTGTTACAACAGGCTCTAAGGCAAACAAGTGAAATCTTTGGCAGAGCAAACTTATCACACAGACATTATCAGACACTCGCTGCAGAAAAACACGAGATGAAGCCAGCTCCTCTCATCAAACTGATAGTGTTTCCATGTAGCGTACAGACAGAGCAGGTCGGTCATGCTGGGTGTGTATACTGACATTCCTCTTCACCTGTATGTCTGATTTTGTTCATGCTATTAAACATATCAGGTATATGTTTAAGCACTCATGCATGTGTGCATTTATATGTTCACATCTGCATGTTTTAGTACATGTGTCTGAGTGAGCAGCTGCAGTGCGAGGTATGTGAACATGTTTCAGTTATAAATACAGTATTATGGTCTGTAAACTGTATTTTGCTTCCTCTGCTCTGTTCTGTTGTAACATTTCATTTGGTTCTTGATTTCTGACAGGAGTGAGACCTCCTCTCTCTCAGCAGCAGAAATTATCCCTCAGGCCCGAACAAAACATCTTTGAACACCCCCCCCATCACCCCCTCACCGCTCCTCTCTCCCCCACTCCTCTCCCCCCTCTCTTGTCTAAATAAACTCTTTACACGCAACTCCCTTGGCTGCCAGCCCAGCCTGTCTGCTGCTGAGAGTGCCTGTCAGTCAGCACTCGGGGCTGCACAGACCGCCAGGCCAGGCGGAGAGCATGCCAGGAAATCAGTGGTGTGTTTACTGACCGACTGACTAGCTGGTTTCTGATTGAGTGACTGAATCACTGACTGGATCACTAACTGGTTTAGTGACTCGACTACCTGCATCACTGACTGTCTAACTGGTTTATTACTGAGTATGTAACTGGTTTACCAACTTGGAAGTTAATTTATTGTTTTTTTTCTTCTTCGACATGGAAAAAGTTACAGAAGAGATTACGTGAAACCCCCGATGATTCAAAAACATTTGTTGAAGCTTGCATTGATCCTCCTCTATTGGAATCACTTGAGTAACACTTAAATGTTTTATGTAGATTCAACTCCAGCCTAAAAAAGAAACAGATGAGTCCAACAGAACATCAGGCTCTGAGCGCCAAGCTTTTCAAGTTGCGGCTGCAGTGACTCATGGGGCTTTGCTGCATGCAGATTACTGCCGCTTGAAGTCATCGCCTTCTGTTCGCGCCACGACAAATGACTGCAATGAAAAACAAATGAACCCGGTTGAGTGAATTGTGCCGTTCTGCAGATTCTGTTCATTATTCCTGTCAGATTGTGGACGGTGAGTTCTCCAGAGCTGCCGTCCTGGACGGGGATAATTTGGGTGGAGATTTTAATGTGGTTTGGTGCTCAGAGGAAAGGCTGTGGTTAGACTGGAGAACTGGCAGTGCTGCTGCTCTTCACATTACAGTGGGTTCTGTTTGGAGACTGGCAGAATAAGCAGGTCAGGAGACGAGCGACTGAACGCCACTGAAAATAAACCTTACAAACTCTTCATTTTTATCCACAACAAAAGAGATCACATACAGTATTATCCTGTTCTGCTTCTGGAGTGTTTTATGACGTTTTATTTTCCTCTCACCTCTTTTTTTTCCTTTCCACCTGCCTCCTCCCCTTGTGTCCTCACATCTCCACGCCCTTCATCCATCTACTCCTATTTCTTTCCTCCCCCATTTAGCAAATACCCCTCCACCCCTTATTCCTCTTTTCTGTCTCCATATCCATCCTAAGCTTTCACCTCCTGTCTCATTTTTAATTTTCTCACCCTGCTTTTTTTTCTCTGCACCTCCTCCTACCCCCCCAACCCCTTCTTTCCTCACTCCCCTGTCCTCCCCCTTTCAGTGTCTACTGTGTAATAACATTTAGCAGTTCCAAGTTGGAGACCATGTAGTCATGCAAAAGAGCAAGAGCCAGTAAAGGAATATCAGACACTGGCAATCGTTGCCTCTGTGTGTGTGTGTGTGTGTGTGTGTGTGTGTGTGTGTGTGTGTGTGTGTGTGTGTGTGTGTGTGTGTGTGTGTGTGTGTGTATGTGTGTGTGTGTGCGCACGCTCGCTCACTCTCACAATAATCATAGTAAATGTTTTCCCTCTCGTTCTACCGGCCTCCTTCCTCTCCTTTCTCGGCTCAGGATGCCGGGGATTGAAAGTTCGCACGCGAGGCTAAGTGTGTGTGTGTGTATGTGTGTCTGTGTGTGTTTTGGAAAGAGAACTTTGATAATAAGCAGCAACTACAGCAAATTATCCATATTTCCATCTGTTGTTTGAGGGGGACTTTCTTTTTCTTTCTTTCTTTCCTTCTTTCTTTGTTTTTGTATTAATTTGTCATTCCTGCCTTCTGTTTCTTGGGGTTGTACATCCTTTTTTTTTGTTCGTCTTTTTCACAAAAAGAGTAACAGTAGAGGTTATGTAATGCTTTACATTTCCTTTCTTTTTATTACATTAAAGAGACTCCCCCAAACCCCCCATCCCAACTTGGCAGCTGATTCCTAGATAGACGTTTCCTGATGCGTCCTGTGAGGAATTCTGTTCACAACAGTAATCAGAATAAAAAGGCAGATCCCCTGTTGCTGCCAAGCGCCCTCACCCGCTAGGTGGTTCCTTAGAACCATCAAACGATGACAGGAAGGGCTTTTGCTCCACTTTCAGACACAACATTACGTCCTCCTGCCGCTGGGGGGCCAACAAGACAGAAGCAGTGAATACAACCATGTAAAACTGGTTGGGATTTGGAGGGCTTCATCTGCCGCCGTGAATACAGCTTTAAGCAGAAAGGGTCTCAGAAGCTACAAGTATTGATGCAAAAGCTGAATGTTCACATCAGGGACTGAGGTCATGACTCTGTTCCAAGTTCAGTCTTCTTCCTGAGGACAAATACGTCTTTTGTGTGTCTGTCCAGTCTGTGTAGCTTTCAGCTCGTCTTCATCTTTGTCCCAGGAGGAAGACGCTGAAAGATGGACCTAAGCTGTTTTCTACACGAAATGGACTTGTGGGCTTTTTGAGATTAACTCCTGAAGTCATTTAATGAGTGATTGGTATTATCCCTGTGTGTGTCTCTCTCTCTCTCTCTCTCTCTCTCTGTGTGTGTGTGTGTGTGTGTGTGTCAGAGGTGACCTGCCGTTCAGACAGAGGAATGTAAACGTTGAGATGTCTCCACCAGACTCAGCGTTATCCTATAGCACGCCAGGATTCACGGGTTGGGGGAGGGGGAAATATTTGGTTCTCGACCATTAAGGTGTGGCCATCGGTAGAATAGCAGAGCAGTCGGGGGAGAGGGTCAGCCTGATATGTTGTTAACACTTGTAAACATGCCAAAACAACAACCGAGACAACACCATCGTATCTAAGACGCTAATGATCCACATGGTGGTTGTGGAGTTGGTGATCCTGAACGTTCTCACGGAGACTCATCATCGCCAACCAGCATTTCCTCCTCTTCCTCCCATATTTCTGCATCGTTTGGTTTGTTTACTTGTCAGCAGGATGAAGGAAAAACCGACACAGATTTCCATGAAACTTGGTGGGAAGACGGGGTCTGGGTAGAAAGATGGTGGGTTTAGTTCAATTAGTCATTGATTTATTTCTAAATCCAACTAGTCAACTGTAGTAAGTAAGTAGGGTCTGGTATGAACAGATGCTTGTGTATTTACACATAGAAATGTGTGTTGGTAACGTATGACAAACAAAAGGTGCAGATTAAAGATTCCACAGACAGGTGATCTATAGTAAAAACACGACAGGTATATTTATAGCCACACACTGAATGCAGAAACACTCACAGCAAACTGAAAAGCTTCTCGATTTCCAAACCAGACAAGGCCTCGCTGTTCATGTCAGAACCTGCACCGAGAGGATCAAAGCGAGAGCGGGAAAGCGAGCTTAACAGAGGTTGGAAAGGAGAGAGAGAGAGAGTGCCAGTGATGCCGATCCCCCCTCCTCTGCAGTCCAAAGGGATGAAGAACAATGACTCCATTCAGCTCTTGGGTTTCAAAGTCGACAGAAACCACAAAGTGGTTCAGAGCGGGTGTTTGGAGATGGAGGGGTGGAACTGTGGCAAACATGATAGAAGAGAGGAGCAGTGGTGGAGGTCGTGGGGTTCCACCATCCCCCAATGGTTTTATGAACTGAAGGTTTGATGTTGATGAAGTTCTGCACCCCGACGATCCTCAGGTCAGGTGTGAAGGCACTGAGAACGATGAGGTCGGATCCCTGAGACCACATCCTGAGGTGGCCAGGCCACATGTGGACACATTCCTGTACTGAAACCTATATGGCACGTCAACTCAGAGGAAACCAGGAAGTGAACCTCAACACACCGGGGACCCTATCAACACTTGATTTATCTGGAGTCAAGATAAATCTATAACTCAAATTAATAACCTTGAATCTGGAAATGATCTGTAAAGACATCTGAGCGCCAACATAAGTTCAACATACATCTATGTGAATGTAGGGGGGGAGATGGAGGAAGGGGTGCTTTGGTGCCGCAGGGTTCCTCGTCTTTGTTCAGCCGTAGATGAGGTTTGGGGAGTTCCTCCTGTTTTATGAGCACTCTGAGAGTTTGGTAGGAGTCAGCTGTTTCTTATTATGATCTCAAAGTTGGAGAGGTACCAGGGGGGCAGAATATAGTTTTCACCATGTCAGAAGTAGACTCGGAGTTCCCCAGGGCATCACGGTGGTCCCTTCAGATTGTGTTCCTTCTGCCAGTCGCTACGTTTTTGAGGTTAACGTAAAGTTCTAACTTTTCGTTCCGTCTCTTCTGATGTTTGTCCGTCTGTGACGAAGACTCTCTCTCTTTGTTGAGCACTTCCACTCTTTCTCTATTTATACCTCCTTCCTTTCTTCTTCCCCTTCTTAATATATCTTCTTCTGTCCCACCCTGTTGTTAGCATTAAAATAGCTCATTGTTGCTGAACCACTAAACCAGATCACCTACGGCTACGAGTGTGTGTGTGTTAGAGACGCCAACTCTGAGCGTGCCTGAACAGATCCCCCCAACACACACACCAAAACCACACTGAGGCAACAGTGAAACAGAAGAAGAGCGACTGACACACATGTTTACTCAGTGTTTGTTAACAACTAACAAATATTTGTATTTTTAATCATTATCCAGCCTCTTAAAATATGCAAACGATGTCAATGAGTCAACATCAGTTACATGGCTTCTAGGTTCTGTTGGAGGAGCACAAAGGTCTCTTCCATAGTCAAGCGCGGTCATTGTTCGTAGGAGGTGAGGTTACATTACGGATGATAATCTCAAGCAATCTGAGATGAGGATTTAATTCTGTTTCAACCAGTTATAGGAGAATCTGGTGTGATACCGCTTTAAAATCAGGATGATTTCAAGACTCTTTTGACTTGACTTTGTTTTGTTCTGCTGTAGCTTGTGTAGGATATGGTAGGCCTCTCTCATGAAGGCTGTAAACCACAGTGAGGATTCATCCATGCTTCATTTCCTCGCAGCTGTAGTCTGAAATCTTCTGAGCCACATTCTGAGCTGAATCTGACTCATATTTGAAGTGTTTCACATGCGTCGTTCCAAACTACACATAGTTTCACAGTGAAATGAGGTTCTGCCTCATCTCACAAGAACCAGAACCCCTGGTGTCCAGCTGGGCTCCCACTGGTGTGGTCTTCTCTTCCTCAGGCCTTACTGGACCACTGAGCCTGAACTGCTTCTGATGGAAATAGATTCTATTATGATTTGTCATGCCATCATGTCAACATTAATAATCGTGGTGGGTTTGCATCGAAAGCATCGATGTGGTTGTTCTAATAAGCTCCCAGCGACTGGGCTGGAAGCTTCTGGATCTTTCCATGAGGATAAACAACAAGAAAGCAACACTTGTGTACATCTAAACATGGCTGTAGGCCTGCAGAACAACAGAGCAGTCAGTGTCTAAACCCATGAAGTGTGAGAGTGCATGACATCAGTTGGCTCGGTCCCGTTATGCCATAAATCATCTTAAAAGCCGTGCAGATTGTTTCGTGGGAGAAGTGAAAAATTTGGCATGATGCGGGGAAAGGCGAAGGAGCGAAGTGTGTTTTAACATGAGCGCTGGTTTCACAACACATGATGGAGGAAAGGTAGCCAGCCATGGTTTCATCTTACATTATTTAATCGTGTTCTTCCGCCAGAGTTCACACTCAATTCAACCCCAATTAGCTCGGAGCATGTGTCCCGCTAACCTCAGCTCTATCGTCCTCTTGTGTTGTCCTTGTTGTTAAGAGATGATTCATCACATACCAGACAATTAATGGTTTGTGTTGTCATTGTGGCTTATTCTCAGTGTGATGCTGAAACAATGCAAAACTACAAATACAACAGATAAACTGGGAATGTGCACTTTTATAAACTCACCAGAATTAGTCTACAACATTATTAAGGCCTCGTTCCTGCAGAGATGTCACATCATCGATGAAACTCTGAGCAGGAACAGAACGCTGTGCTAAATTAAACATAAATGCATGATCAAAAATGAAGATTAGTAATTATGGATGACACGCCTTCCCATGAGGAAGCAGAGTCTGGCTTCTCTGAGACGGGCTCTCCTATCTCTGGGGTTGAGGTCACCGAGGTGGTTAAAAAGCTCCTCGGTGGCAGGGCCCCGGGGGTGGATGAGATCCGCCCGGAGTTCCTAAAGGCTCTGGATGTTGTAGGGCTGTCCTGGTTGACACACCTCTGCAACATCGCGTGGACGTCGGGGGCAGTGCCTCTGGATTGGCAGACTGGGGTGGTGGTCCCCCTTTTTAAGAAGGGGGACCGGAGGGTGTGTTCCAACTACAGGGGGATCACACTCCTCAGCTTCCCTGGCAAGGTCTATTCAGGGGTTCTGGAGAGGAGGGTCCATCGGGAAGTCGAATCTCGGATTCAGGAGGAGCAGTGTGGTTTTCGTCCTTGCCGTGGAACAGTGGACCAGCTCTACACCCTCCGCAGGGTCCTTGAGGGGGCATGGGAGTTCGCCCAACCAGTCTACATGTGTTTTGTGGACTTGGAGAAGGCGTTCGACCGTGTTCCTCGGGGGGTTCTGTGGGGGGTGCTTCGGGAGTATGGGGTACCGAACCCCTTGATAAGGGCTGTTCGGTCCCTGTACGACCGATGTCAGAGTTTGGTCCGCATTGCCGGCAGTAAGTCGGATTCGTTTCCAGTGAGGGTTGGACTCCGCCAAGGCTGCCCTTTGTCACCGATTCTGTTCATAACTTTTATGGACAGAATTTCTAGGTGCAGCCAAGGCGTTGAGGGTGTCCGGTTTGGTGGCCTCAGTATTGCGTCTCTGCTTTTTGCAGATGACGTGGTACTGTTGGCTTCATCAAGCCGTGATCTCCAACTCTCATTGGAGCAGTTCGCAGCCGAGTGTGAAGCGGTTGGGATGAGAATCAGCACCTCCAAATCTGAGACCATGGTCCTCAGTCAGAAAAGGGTGGAGTGCCCTCTCCGGGTTGGGGATGAGATCCTGCCCCAAGTGGAGGAGTTCAAATATCTCGGGGTCTCGTTCACGAGTGAGGGTACGCTGGAACGGAAGATCGACAGTCGGATCGGTACAGCGTCTGCAGTGATGCGAACTCGGTCCGTCGTGGTGAAGAAGGAGCTGAGCCAAAAGGCAAAGCTCTTGATTTACCGGTCGATCTACGTTCCTGCCCTCACCTATGGTCACGAGCTGTGGGTTGTGACCGAAAGAACGAGATCCCGGATACAAGCGGCCGAAATGAGTTTCCTCCGCAGGGTGTCCGGGCTCTCCCTTAGAGATAGGGTGAGAAGTTCGGTCATCCGGGAGGGACTCAGAGTCGAGCCGCTGCTCCTCCGCATTGAGAGGAGCCAGATGAGGTGGCTCGGGCATCTGGTCAGGATGCCTCCTGGACGCCTCCCTGGTGAGGTGTTCCGGGCACGTCCTACCGGGAGGAGGCCCCGGGGACAACCCAGGACACGCTGGAGAGACTACGTCTCCCGGCTGGCCTGGGAACGCCTTGGGATTCTCCCGGAGGAGCTGGACAAAGTGGCTAGGGAGAGGGAAGTCTGGGCTTCCCTGCTTAAGCTGCTGCCCCTGCGACCCGACCCCGGATAAGCGGAGGAAGATGGATGGATGTATGTATGGAATTATGGATGAACTATAGCATTTCTCCTCTGCATCGCCTCCATCTCCATGTGTTCTTTAGCCTAACAGCTTGGTTGCATGTGATTTATAAACTTCATTCTTTCATGTGTCACTTTATCTGTTTTTCAGTCCCTTCAGATTTGTCTGAGCTTGCATGGTGGCAAACATCCAGTATGTGAGGAACAAGTGAAGCGCTGCTCTTGTGGTTGGCGGCACCATTAATCAGAGCGAACCAAACAGATGAAGAGTCTCTGGTGTAAATCAGGACATCTCTGCAATAAATTCATCTAAACTTCAGTCTTCTTATTTTACCTTCTCTTTTGAACCTGCTGATTAATGGTTCTTGTCGTTCATTCTCTGCTCTCCATCCAGTTTCTCTCTGGCTCTTCGGTATTTCGGTATTTGCACCAGATGTTTTGGAGTTTTTTCTCCATATTTCTGGCTCCACTTCAGGCTTCTTTCTGTTTGCCCAGAAATTATTTGGTTGCTAATATCGGCTCCGTCTTTGAGTTTCCTGCCACGGATCCAGATTGTGTTTAGCCTCCAAAGCCACCTAGTTATCCTTGGGAAAGTGATGAAGATGCACTTATTTGTGCTTCAACATGTCTCCCACTTTTTTTGTGTGACTCTGTAAAGATAAACCTCATCATCATCCATTTGATGATGCTTTTAAATGGACGTCTACCTCTCAGATGGACGTCCATCTCAGTCAGAGGGTGACAGCTCCTGGTGTTAAAGCTACTCGGATTCACCTGAACCCAAAGAACAAAGTTTCCCTCAACAGTTTGTTCACTATCCTGCTGCTTCGAAGACATTTCTGAAGATCCTATTTCAGAAAAAAACTAGAGCTTGTCACACATAATCACTGTGAAGCATTTCTGAAAAGCTCTGTATATAACTTTTGGTTGGGTTATAATCAAAGGGTTACAATACAGTACGTCTAAATTCGACATGATATGCTTTTCATAATGGTTTTGTTGGAGAAGACGCTGCATGTTTCCGTTGGTGGCGATCTCATTTAAGAACAAAACTTTTCTGCACACAAGAGCCTGCTTAGAAAAAAAGCTGCACGGCTCTGAGGCCTCCATTGACCACATCACATGATTCTGGGCTTCCAACATGGCCACCTCCCTGCTGTGATGGTCCGCAGGGGAAACGTGGAGGCCAGCGGGCAATTTTGTGGCTCTGTCTGTTATCCTCGTTTGGTCCTGGTGTGTGTGTGTGCGTGTGTGTGTGTCAGACTAGAGTTTGAAGCTAAGCATTGAATTTCAAACACAAACGCAAAGCCGCTGCTCTGAACTGAACTGACTAATGCTAATGTTAAATTTTTTCCTCTATTAATTGTTGAATATTTTTTCCAAAATGCCTTGTAATTCTGAAAAATATCCATCACACCTCCATGTGGCTTTTTTTATTGTTACTATTCATCCATAAGATTCAGACTTTATGAGTAAAGAAGCCAGAAAAGGGTCCGATAACTGACCCCTTGTTGTTTGCTTCCTGTCTGTTTCTTCTTCTGTGTTTTACATCAGCGAACACCTGACCGGACACGAAACAATCATGTATGAGTTTTACTTCTTATTCTCTCCTGTCTTCACCTCCAGCCTCCATGAAGAAAGGCCTGAATGGCTCCAGCTGGACCTGCGACAGGGGCCACATGTTTGGGGGAAACGTAAAGAACGTGCTGCCTCCGAACTCCACAGCCCCAGCCCCCTCCTCTTCCTCCTCCTCCTCCTCCTCCTCCTCCAACTCCCAGGTGGCCTCCATCGATGGAGTGTCCTTCTCTGAGGGCGAGCTGCTGCTTCAGGTAGCATCTAAGATTTGTGTGTTTTGTCACCACTCATGCGTAGGAAGAAGAATGAAGTGTAATTTTGTCCCCAGGCGCTGAATGGCTTTGTGTTGGTGGTGACTGCTGAAGGCTACGTCTTCTACACCTCCCCCACCATTCTGGACTTCCTCGGTTTCCACCAGGTAAAACCGGACTCTCCTGCTGCTCCTGTGCTTCTGGAAGAAACCAGAGTAATATAATAATTTTATTGCTAAAGGAGCCATAGCATGCAGAAAACATGACTTTGTGTTCACATGACAGTCAGATGTGAAAGCAGAGGACTGAACTCTTGACTTAGAAACACTCATTTGACCCAGCATAAAATACGTCTGCAGTCGGGGGGGAACACTTGGAGGCTAATCAGGCCAGGAAACACTTTGTTCTGAGCTGCAGCCGCTGGTGAAGCCCACAATTACCAGAGGCTCTAACTATTTACTGCATAAAAAGCTTCAGTTATAAAGCAGCTCTAAAAACAGATACAGGGCAGATGAAAGAGGAGGAATACAGAAGACGAAGAGCAGGGATGAAAGAGGAAAAGGTTCAGATGGTTTTATTATTAAGGAGCAGAAATGTGAAGTTAAAACAGTCCCTGTAGTCGTGAAAGCTGAGAAATCCTGACTTCACGGTCGCTTTGACTTCAACAAAGCCTGGTGATCCAACTGAAGCCGTTTTTCAGCACCGCTGATAAACGACGGTTCTGTGTTGGGCTGTTTGTCATCGGTTGAGTAAGAGAAAAACCCCAGAGGTGTGGTTCGTTTTTCCTGCACTGGTCTGTCACGACTGAGTGTGTGGTTCACACAATGTGTGTTTACACTTGCATAATCCATCTTGAACGCAACTCTTCAGAAAGAGTGCTGCAGCTCGCCAGCGGGGACGAGGATGGACCGGGAGAAGAGCCAGAGTTCTTCCCGTCATAAACAATTGTGCCAACACATAAAATCAGTTCTGGAGCAGTTATTTAATAACCGTCATGGTCTCACTTTAATGCACCATCACCTGAAAAAAGTGGTGACGGACTGATATATTCATATTCACCTGACAACAGGTGTGTTAAGATGAAGGTAAATATACTCTCCATCTGTTCATGTGAAGCCAAAAGCAGCCACATTATCAGAGGCTCCTTTATTAAGGTTCTAAGTCTGTTTAAGGAATAGATATGTGCTCTAAAATCAAACAGAGAACTTAAAGCGTCTCTGAACACAATGCACAGGTGTGATCATTGCTGGTCTCTGCAGTTTGAACTCAACACATATCGTCACAGTGAGAAACGTTTATTTTCCATGTCCTAAATGACTCTGGATCTGCACAGCCTTTTCCTCCGTTCAAATCTGCAGAAATGTCTACATTCACAAATGAGAGAATGATGGAAAATAATTAGCTGTCCCTGTGGCTCTGCAACACACAAACATAAAAGCCATTTCTCTTCTTGGAAGTGCAGAACAAATCTTTGTTTGAGTTTAATTCTGCAGAGGGAAATCCTACATGACCCTGAGCATCAGCATTTGTGAGTCTGCTGCTGCCAGAGGAGAACAGCAGCCAAATCGAACATATTCATACTGAGTGAAGATCAGCCCAGCTTATGGGACAGGAGGAATCAATGAGTCTCCTCCTTTCTGTAAACACAGAGTGCAATGATAAAGAGTCATAAACTGTCTGCATTTATTTCCTTTCAGTCTCCAAAGAGCCCAATATTTATGACATCCAAAATGACATAAATCAAAGTTCATTATGACCTCATTATTTCTATTCTTCTTGCAGTTGTTATCATAATAGTCATTTTGATGTTCTGTCCGTCTTGAGTGTTCTTATCTTAAGAAGACTGGATTGGTGAATGATTTCTACTGTGTTTTCAGTCGGACGTCATCCATCAGAGTGTGTTTGAGCTGATCCACACAGACGACAGAGCTCTGTTCAGACGACAGCTTCACTTCGCCCTCAACCCAAATCGCAGCCAGCCTGACGGCACCGCCGAGGGTTCCAGTAAGTCCAGTTTGCGCTGTAATCTTTGTATTTTAGTAACTTTTTCTGTGATGAGTCTGGAGTTTCGGTTTGATGGATTGATTCATATTTAATGAAATCCCTCAGATGAGCAGAGCTCTGCAGAGATCAGCAGCAACGTGATGACCTACGACCCGCAGACCATCCCTCCAGAAAACTCTTCCTTCCTGGAAAGAAACTTCTGCTGTCGTTTCCGCTGCTTGCTTGACAACTCCTCCGGCTTCCTGGTAAAACAATACAAGGACTGACAAAAGATAAATCCTGTAACAGCAGTTAAACTCTGCATTAAGGATGATAAAGGGACCGTTAGTTAAGGTTTGTATATTTTTCTAAGTCTCTGTCCTTTCTCTCCAGGCCCTGAACTTCCACGGTCGCCTGAAGTTGGTTCACGGCCAGAACCGGGTGTCTGAGGATGGGAAGCTGGTTCCCCCACAGCTCGCCCTGTTTACCGTCGCCACGCCAATGCAGCCGCCGTCCATCCTGGAGATCCGCTCCAAGACGCTCATCTTCCAGACGAAGCACAAGCTGGACTTCAGTCCCATGGCCATCGACACCAGGTAGATTCCGTAAGGGGCTGACAGATGGATCCTGCTTCATGGTGCTAATAATAGAATGTCTGATGCTGTAAATACAATACAAAACAAATAGAACCACATGGGACTAGACCTGACTCTAAATACACCCTAGTGGCTGTGGATTCATTCGATCTGCTTTGATTTTAACTGAACCGTTTCTCTTCCGCAGAGCAAAGGTGGTTCTGGGTTACAATGAAGTAGAAATTGTGATGAAAGGCTCAGGCTATAACTTCATCCACGCTGCAGACATGATGTACTGCGCCGACAACCACGTCAGAAGTAAGTCTACACCTCCAGGTTCATCTCCGTGTCACCTCCCAGCTTATAAACTATTAAAGACTCAATGTCACAATGATATTGACTTATTGATCTTACTGATGTGGAGGGTGAAACCATTTTTTTAAGTATGTTTCGGTCAAGAAAACACATTTTGTTTGTTAGAATTTGGCTGAAAATGAACAAATAGTTTAGACAACGTAAGAGAAGAAATAACAAGAGACTTCATAGCCCTCTGCTAATTTACACATCAAAATCAGAACAAAACGTACGATGTCAAGTCTAACTGTCTGTATCGTCTTCAGTGATAAAAACAGGAGAAAGTGGTTTCACCGTCTTCAGGCTGCTCTGTAAAGGCGGTTCGTGGATTTGGGTCCAGGCCAACGCCAGGGTCGTCTTCAAAGGCGGGAAACCAGACTTCATCGTGGCCCGGCAGAAGGCTTTGTCGTAAGTGAACAAGTGTTCTGTGTTCATTTCTGCTGGAACATCTCTGGTGGACTGTGGCTGGACTTTTTTGTTGGCTGACTAATTTTTCATGGAGCTAATTTTTCCGCTCTTCACTTTGTTTTTCTCAGCAATGAAGAAGGGGAAGAACAGTTCCGTCTTCGTCGACTGCAGTTACCGTTCAACTTTGCCACAGGAGAAGCGTTCTTGTATGATGTAACTCCGACTGTCAGCGCCCCAGACCCATGCTCCGCCTCCAAGCAGAGGAAGCTGGACAACCAATCCGTCAGCCCCAACTCCTTACTGGGCTGCTTCCTGAACCAGGACCAGGCTGCCTACTGTGAACACAACAACACCAACACCATCAACTCCCTCAACGACGTCGCCTTCCAGGACACCCACCCTACAGTCAGTGTTCCTGGAGATGTCTGGACAGACCCCATCCCCAAAACCGTCGGGGGGAGCATGGTGAAGCCCGACGACACCGTTCAGGAGATGATGGAAACCCTGCAACAGATCCTGGGTGAGAATGACCTGAGCGAAGCCCTGGATGTGGAGGCCGAGGAGTTGAAGAGCTGGGAGAGCACGCTGCTGAAGATGAGCGCCAACTGCGAGCTGAACGAAGACCTGAACGACATTCTCAACAACGACATCCTGACTTACGTGGAGGAGCAGCTCCAAGCAGACGGCGGGTTCAAGATACCGGAGCAGCTGGTTGAAATGTCATCCTGTCTGTCCACATTGGACACTCAGAACAGGAATACTGACCAGGTTGGAGAGCAGAACTTTCAATGGCGTCTGGATCCCCAGAACAACGGCAGACAGCAGAGTCCTGTCAGGGGGACGATGAAACTGACCCACATGTATCTTCCTCAGTTGAGTTCTTCTGATTTAAACCATCCAGACCATCAGCAGCAAGCGCTCCCCGCCTCTGTTGGCCTTCAGCTTGGCACCAGTAGCAACATGGATGCTCCAGTTCCCTTCGACCCCTCCTTGGCAGATTCTTGTTCTCATACACAGAACCAGCGAAGAACCTTACAGGCGCCTGCAGAGGAAAACACTTTCTCCCTCAGGCAAGCACCAACCAGTCAGATTCACTCCAACCAAATGGCTCAACCAATGCAGAACCACCTTCAGATGAGGACGCCCAACCTAATCGTTGGCCTCCAGGACCAAAGTGCAAATAACATGTTCAACTTCCAGGGCAACCAGTGGAATGCAAACCAAGCTAACAACTTTATAGACACATACACTCAAAATGTTTCAAACGAAACAGGTTTTTCAGCGGAGCTTCCCTCATCCAGCTGCATGCAAGACCGCCTAGCCCTTCAGAAAGAGCCCAGCGAGAATCAGAGGCAGTCTTGGTCACTGGATTCACAGAAACAGCCAATGGGAACCTGTCTGAACCAGATGCCAGGATTTCATAGCAATCCCCTTCCTGCAGTCGTCACGGCCCAGAACTCAGTGAACGGCAGGCCAATGTTCAACACCCCAAACACTTCAAATCTACCATTTCCTGTTCAGCAGAACATGGCGCCTCCATCTCTGGCGCCCTCTAGCAGTTGTATGTTCACTGACATCCCCCAGTCTTTGTCTGTAAATGGGGTGCACCTCAATAAAATGCCCTCCCACCAGAGATTAAACTCGGCCAGCAACCAAATTCCATCCAAGCCGTCCTGTTTCTATCAGAGTCTACCTGGAGCAGCGTCTGTCCCGGGTATGACGGCTGTCCCAACTCCTGGAGAAACACCACTGTCCTGCCAAATGACCACTGGCCTCGGCTCGGAAGACCTGCTGGTGCAACAACAGCCATACCTAAACTTCAGTGAACTGCAATCACAGGTAATAAACAATGTCAGCCAATCCGTGATGAGCTGGATACTGACCTGAACAAGTGGTTTCAAAGAAAGGACATGTTTTTCCTCCATTTGATTCCTACAAAACATTTAAAATAAGTTAGGATGCAGGCAGGTGAATGCTGGGAAAGTTTGACAGACAGTTCTGGTGCTCTGCTGACATTTATACCTTTGTTTGCATTCAAACAACAACAAAACAGCTGAGGGGCTGAGAGCAGAGCCACCCTGGACCTAAGAAGTCATATCATTTACTTTCTGTTTGAGTACAGTAGCGGTGAGAAGTAGAAGTCCTCCATTAGAAACACATGTAAAGTTCTTTATGTTGGGACTTTACTTCCTAAAGTAATTAAGTCACATTAAAATCTCTTTGGTGGCCTTCCTTTGGTCAATTACATCACCGTTTATTACCAGAGAACAATATTTAAAGTAGTACAAAATTTGGATTTGAAGGTCTAATCCTGATCCTTTGTTTCACAGATGAGCAGCTGTCCGGTCGTCGGGAACGGAGGTTTCCCCTTCTCCTCGCTGTCTAACGGGAGCGCATACTACTCAGAGAACAAATAGGAATCAGCTGCTGTGACTGGCAGATGGTCCGGGATCTGGCTCCGACTGAAACGGCAGTTTAAAGGAAGCAAAAGACTCCTGTCTCTAAACACGAACGTGGACTAGACTGAAGAACAGAAAACGTGTGTGAGGAGGATGAGGAAAGCGTCTCCTCTTCTCTTTCTTTCTCTGAAGCTCTGAGACTTGGTTGCGGATGGCCGCTCATCTACAGACTGAACATGAATCTCTTCCCTGGAGCTGTTTGGATTGTCCCTAAAAAAGGATGATGGATTACTTACGCCTGGCAGCACCAGCTTCAGAGTTCGCTCTGTGATGTTTCTACCTACCACCCACCTCAGCTGATGTCATCCGCCAATCATGTTATGGCGCCATCCCTCTTTATCCCACTTATTGCATTAGTTTTGAACCTTTTTTATGTTTGTAAGTGGGCGTTTTTAGAGGGGTGGGTTGATGAAGAGGTGAGGAGGTTAACCAGTGCAGCTTCTTAGTCCTGGTCCTTCATGTGTCCCCTCCACACATTTTGTAAGAAAACACACGAGACGAAGTCCAGGCACATTTTTAGCGTGGAGGTCGACTCATTCCAGGCTGCAGGGCCTCGTCAAACCCCACTGGCTTTCCACCTTCCATCAGGAGCCTTCGTGAGACAATCTGAGACACGTGATGCTCGACAGCAGGACGTCAGCGATGGAGGACGGAGCGTCTCGCCATCAGTCCGTTACTGAACGGCCATGAATGGAGGCCATTGTGAGTCGCGACACAGGCGCCTCGCTTGTTCATCTCTGGCTAAGCTCTGCAAATATTAGCAGTCCAAACCCACCGCCGCCACTGTCATGCTGATGACGCTAGAGGCTCAGCATACTGCCGCAGAGACGAAGTCTCATCCACAACACATAGTTTCATATCAGGATTCAAATAAAAATTAATGGGCTGTCAGACCAAGACTAGAAGCATGAGGTCATAGCTGCTGGTTCACCTCCTCCCCTCCTGTAGAGACGTAGTCTCCAGGTAACCCTGTGCCGTCTCTGACACACAAAACCTCCCTTTGCCCTGAAATCCTCTATTTTAAACGCACAGAAGGATAAACGTACCTCTTTTTGTTTTTTTTGCTGTTTTTGTCCTTTTGAAAATGCGTTCCTCTAAAGTTCATTTCAAGTCTTTGCTGTCCCGGTGAGAGTGAGACGACGTAGACGAGCATGATGGCGTCGTCTTTTAGGATGTGACTTAGCTGCTTGGTAGTGCTTCTGTTATGTAATCAGTCTGAGCTTTGGTCCTTCATCCCGCTTGGTTTCTCCTGTCTGAGACGGTACCTTCCTCAAGGTCCGGTTGCTGCCCCGCTGATTTCAGCAGAAAGCTGCCGTGGAAATCGATAGATGAGCGAAACCAAAGTTTTCTTTTTCCTTTAATTCACCAAGCTAGTTGTCGAAATGTTTGCACTATTCCTTTTAAAGCCTTTGCCAAAGTGTAGTGAAGATAAAATTCATAAATCCTGATTTGTACGCTTGCATGAATTTTTCATCCCATTGGATCATAAAGTCGTTTTATTCGTGCCTTATTCGATCAGAACTTGATTAACTTTTGCTTTTTGTGTGTTTAATGTCTTTTTTTAATAGACACAGACTGAGAGTCAGAGATTTTCCTTGAAATCAGAATTGGATGAAACGTAACCTGAAAATAGCAGAGTGGACCATTCACTCATTTCTACCTTTCCGAGTTTCCGTCCTCTTCCTCTTTCTTGTTTCTGTTTTTGTGGTTAATTTATGGACGTTCTCCCTCGGACCGGAGAGGATCAACATCATCCGGTAACGAAACACCGAAGTAAAACAGTTTAAAGGCAGCTATTGTATATTTTAAATAAGGAAAAAAAGGGAAACAGTCACACATCTTAAAAGAGGGGTGGAAATTAAAAAGTGCCTTTTCATTGAGTTCTTTGTGATTGTCTGTTGATCTTAAAAACACAATTACGCACTTAGATTGAAAACAAACCTCATCCAGTACTGAGTCATAAAATTTGATTTTTACGTCAACTCATCTGTCGCTCCAAATGTCTCTGAGAAGACTACAGATTTTAGACTCACAAACTTAAAGATTTGAGTTACATACAAAACCTCCGATGTTCACACAAAGGAGGATTAAGCTGCGTTCTTGTCACAACATGTAAGTGGGTTAAAGTCAACTCTGGAAAGCATCGGATACCGGGTCATAATCCACAGATGTTGTATGACTCAACATGCCACAAGCTGGCCCAATCATCTCTGTGGAGCAGAGGACTGGACATGACTCGGGTGTCCCTCCTGACGCCGGCGCCGTCTTCAGGGGTCCGGCTGTAGGTGGGGGCCGTTTGGAATCACACGCTGATGTATAATTCTTACAGAGCACTGTGTCAAGTGTAGGATGTTGTGTTTCTTCTACAATGAGTGGTTTTTGAGTATGTGAAAAATTCCCTCATGTTTACTGGATTAGCAGGAATTCCTGAGGTTTTTTTTATTGTCAAAAAGTCCAGAATGCTTTGAAGTTCCTAAAAGTGTCAGATGGTGACAGGAGGACGAGTTCAAGAAAATAGAGTAGCTCAACAAATGTATCTAGACAATTCCTTCTCTTCCTCCTCCTCCTCCTCCTTTCATTTATTATTGGGTGGAAGACGTGATGCTTTAGATGGATGATACGTTGGGGACGTCAGTAGAGTCGTGATGGTTACGGTCATGTGATGCAGTGAAACATGAGGATACTGTTGTCTGGTTGTCATGGTGACTGGTGTCTGTGGTAAGCAGGTGTCTGTGGTAGGCAGTGTGTGATTCCAAACAGGTGTGTTTTGCTCCCGGCTGGTTCTCGTCCTCTGCTTCCTCCTCATCTTCTCCTCTGTTTCATTTATGTGTTGCATCATGGGAAAATTGTCTGGTGTTAGTTCACCAGTGTTTGCAGTTTGTTTTTTAGCCACTTGCAGAACTTGAGTTTCAGGCTTATAGGACTCTTTGACAACACTGTGTAGCTTGTCAGTGCTTTAAGACAAAGTGTACCTTAACAACAGATTCCCTGAAATCTGGATTAGACCAAAAATCGACAAATTAATGGAATCAATTTTTAGACTCAGTACAACATGAAGTTTGTTTTGTGAGGTGTTTTATTTTCAGTACCGTAACACCCTTACTCTTTAAAATCCAGAGGTCTTTCATCTAAGTATAAAATACAAATATATTTCATCCTTCTTGATAAAAACACAAAAACCTTTGTACTTGTATATCACATACTTTTATTTTTCAAACCCCAGGAGGCCCAGACTCCAAATGTGCAGTATCATTGTGTAATTGTATATAAATATATATATTTGTCTTCTTTTTTTCATAATATATATCATCCTATAATGTGTATTTTGTCATATTGCCTTAACCTGACTCACGCTTAATTTTTGTACATTTTCTGCACAGCATAAACAAATATAATCTGTTATTATGATGGGGTTTTTTTGTAACTTGTGGATTTGCGTTCAATGTTTTGCCTCTCAGATTGAGTGTTTGAGTCGATCTTTTTATGCTGACCATATTAAATGTGATCTGATCACAGTCTGGTTTGTGTTTTTACCTTGATTTATTAAGTGCGATGCTCCCTAGTGATCGCTAGATGGCACTGTGGTTTTCTTTAATGTAAAAGTGGCACGTAACCCCCATTTAGGAGCTGTATTAAATGTATTACATTTAATATTTGAGTATATATATTTTTTGGACTATATTTTATTTTTATTTGGCTCGATAGAAATGAAATATAATGCATTTTATTACCTTTTTTTATTTACTTGCAAAATAAATAGTTGCATTAAGAATGAAAGCATCATTAGCTCTAAGGATGAGGGAGATAGCTTAATTCTAATGTTTACTGAAAGCGACCTAATATTAACCAAACAAACACTTGGCTGTACAGTATTGAGAAAAAAGGTGTGTTAATTGTTAATTATTCAATACATAATTAGAAAGAATAAAACGTCTTCGGGTGTTTACAAATTATCCGTTAAAGTGAAATAAATTAACGTGTGAAACACGAGAATGCGCTGAAGAAGAAAAAGACGATGAAGAAAAATCTTTTAATGATCCACAATTATTATTTATTATTAAATACTGATTATTGAGAAACATTCTGGAGATTACATGTATATTGAGACTACCTAAAGACTGAGACTAACTAAATCTGAATTAAAGGTCGACTACCTTTTTTTTTTTTTTTCTACGTCACCTCTGACCCACCGCGCGCGCTCAACGTTGAATCAGTGCCCCTTGAAGCGCGCGAGCAGTGAAGTGGCGGAGTGGAGAAGAGGCGACAGATAGTTCCGGCAGGGAGAGAGGAGAGGACGGGGCCGGAGAACTTGCCCGGCGGTCCGGTTGAACATGTTCGGATGCGGGATCGGAAGCTGAGGCGGGATTTGACGTCATGGACGTGATAACCGGGGACCGCTCGACGTACGTCCAGTGAAACTCCTCCGCCTTTGACATGGTGCCTAGAACCGTCTGTTAGTACCGTAGTTCCAACCCGTCCTGATCGGCGTTAGCTAGCATAAAGGTGGTTGTTATCAGGTTAGCTTGTCTCCCGGAAGACGACATGTGTCCCGGGACCGCTGCCGGTTCCTGGCTGCCGGTTTGTTCCGTCTGAAGCCTCCAGAAGTTAAACTTGATGGATTTTCTTCGGCTGGACTGAATAAATCAACACTAAAAACATGTATGCTGCCAGGAAAAGAAGAAAACCGGCGCAGAAAGGGTGAGTTAATGATAGTTAGTGAACTAGATAGTTAATAGTGAGTTAAATAGTTATTCAGATACTTAATAAACACTTAATAAACTAAATAATTCGGTATTTACAGGAGCTACACGGATATTTGAGAATTATTAATCAAGCTAATATCTAAGGACGTTAATTTAGTAAAATAAATATTGATCTGGCTTATTTATAAAAACACATGTGAGAAGAATTTCTAAATTTGAGTCCTGGACATGTTTCAGTATGCTTCTGTCTGAACTTTGTGGTCATGGTGAGGTTGTATTCAAAGACACATCGATGTGAGCAGTGAATCAGACTCATTCCATCATATACTGCTTCCTGAACCTCCAGAACCAAACCCACCCCAGCCGAAGGTGCCAAATCCAATCCATCCAAACGCCACCGTGACCGTCTGAACTCAGAGCTGGACCGGCTGGCCAGCCTGCTGCCTTTCCCTGAAGACGTAATCGCCAGCTTGGACAAATTGTCCATCCTGAGGCTCAGCGTCAGCTTCCTACGGACCAAGAGCTTCTTCTCCGGTAGGTAACGATTCTAATAAAGCCTTGCCAAAAAACACTAGAAACTCACCATTACATGTTTTTCATTTGTTAAGCAACAACCTTGGGAGCTTTTGATGCTTTCAGAGTCTCATTTAAAGGTTTAGAAAAACCTAGACTTTTTTTTTATGCCTATAATTGTGCTTTGACGGGGGAGTGTCACTGTGAGTGACCGGCATTGCTGTCGGAGCACTCCAGGGAAATCACTCTTCCTTTGGCTCAGCTGACTTTCCAGTCATGTGTGTGTATTTTCAACCTTTTAATCATTTGAACAGCCAATCAGAGCCTGTCCTTGTCCAGCAAAGGCTTTACAACACATCTGTGCCAGGTCACACCCCGACCCGGCAGGGCCGACACACTTCTCTGTCACAGTGGCTGAACTGTGGACGACCCCATTTCTGCGTGATGTCTTAACACAACATGAACGTATTGTAGGTCAACTACTTTTGCCCGTGGCCATGAGACGACCCTTGTCCCAAAGTCTCAGCCACACAGTAAAGTAGGTCTGAGGAGGCTGCTGCTCCATGGCGAGATGGGAGGAGGAGATGAAAGCCTTAGAGTAAAAACAGCAGGATAATCCACTCACCGCCATTTTACAAAGAGAAGGGGGGGGGGCAGACGCCCACGGTTCAACTTTTGACTCCTGCAACCTCTGAGAAAACCATCTGTGGCTGTCAAGGTCAGGTGAGAGTACAGACAGACAAACTGACAGGCAGCTCCTCAGTGACAGACGAGCACAAACAATCATTCTTATGAAGTGAAATGATTTGAACTTAGAAGTCTTTATTTTGCTCCTAAGGACAATTAATCTCCATAAAAAAGAGGTTAAAAAAAGACGATCTGAACGAAACGGGAAACAGTTCCAAATAGATTGTTAACGTTTACCCTGAAATGATAATGTTGTGGTTGCCAGGTGATCCATCACAGTCTTAATGACCAGCTGCTGATATATTTTCATCACCCTCTTTCTCCTGACTCTTACTATATAATTTAATGTGCTGTCGATTCTGTTCTTGACATCCCACCACCCCCTCTGACTCTTAATTATTGATCATTGACGTGCTGCCCCTGCTCTTCCTCTCTTTTGGCCGTTGATTCACTGATTGTTAATTTACTGTTAACATGTTGACAGAGTCACCTGAACGGTTTTGAGGATGTGATCTTTTATCTGTCCACAGTGGCGCTGAAGACCCAGCCATCCAGTGGCGTGAACGGGAACAGTGATCTTGTAGAAAACAGCAAAACATCAGCATCTGTGGTCGGATGCATCCCTGAGGGAGAGCTGCTGCTGCAGGTGAGGGTTGGGGGTTAGTTTGCTCGTCTGTTTCCTGGATGGATTTTTTATAAATCCAGCAGATGTACGACACGTGCTTCGCATGTTTATGTCTGGATTCATGCGTGATACAAATGCAAGCGTGCAGCTATCATCTACCTCCTGACGAGCCCCCTGGTCCTGAGTTATTGTGACTTTTTTAGATGCATTACACAGAGAATCTGAACACAACAACACACAACTGTCTGTCTGAAAGCTTGTCATGGAGGCAAGCTGCTCTGCATAGCAGGACGGCAGGAGAAAGGCTTGTTTTCATGGCCGTGCAGCAGGAGAGTTTGGGTCCAGCAGCAGCCGGTTGGTTCTCGCTGAAATACTCACAATAGAGCCATGGATTATTATTCACAGTGTGTTTATTCTGTTTCATGAACACCCAGAATCCACTAAGTTTGAGTTGTCATTGTGATTTTTGAAGATGTCCTTTGTTTGGATGTTATATGAGAGTGATTCCTAAAACTGAAGGCTGGTTCCTCAACTTCTCAGTAACTCCCTGATTGATGTATTGATCCTGCAGGAATAAATGGGTCACTGCAGTGATGACGTATCAGGAACGAGTCTGTTTGAAGGGCAGCAGCTTCCTGTCATCAGCTGCTCTGTTCCATTACAGACACCAGCGCATGAATTATACAGAGCCGGTGAACACATGTATTATTGAAGGGAGGGGGTTTGGATGAAGGATGTGTGCGTCTTAAAGCGTTTAAAGTAAACTATCATTTAAAGACAAGTTGGTGAAGACGACAGGCGTGTCCTCCAGGTTCTTAAAGCAAGACAGGAAACATGAGCAGAGACCCTGTTTTCTTCTTCTGTGGTTACTGAGGGGGTTCTGTGTTGTCTGTTTGTTGTGGTCTGTTAGAGACAACAAACACGCGTGCTCAGTGTCGACCAATCAGAGCAGACGATGAAGCTGCAGTAAATATTTATACACACTCTCCGTGTGTGTGATCATTTGTGAGCAGCAGTATGGTTTCATGCCAAAAAAGAGTACTACAGATGCAGTATTTGCTTTGAGGATGTTGGTAGAGAAGTACAGAGAAGGCCAAACGGAGCTGCATTGTGTTTTTGTAGATCTGGAGAAAGCTTATGACAGGGTGCCCAGAGAGGAACTGTGGTGTTGTATGAGGAAGTCTAGAGTGGCAGAGAAGTATGTTAGAGAGGTGCAGGACATGTGTGAGGACTGTAAGACAGTGGTGAGGTGTGCTGTACTGTAGGTGTGACAGAGGAGTTCAAGGTGGAGGTGGGACTGCATCAGGGATCAGCTCTGAGCCCCTTCTTGTTCGCTATGGTGATGGACAGGCTGACAGATGAGGTTAGACAGGAATCTCCATGGACTACGATGTTTGCAGATGACATCGTGATCTGTAGTGAGAGCAGGGAACAGGTGGAGGAGAAGCTAGAGAGGTGGAGGTTTGTCCTGGAAAGGAGAGGAATGAAGGTTAGCCGCAGTAAGACAGAGTACATGTGTGTGAATGAGAGGGACCCAAGTGGAAGAGTGAGGTTACAGGGAGAAGAAATCAAGAAGGTGGAGGATTTTAAGTACTTAGGGTGAGCAGTCCAGAGCAATGGAGTGTGGAAAAGAGGTGAAGAAGCGTGTACAGGCAGGATGGAACGGGTGGAGAAAAGTATGATGTGTGATTGAAGAGTTTCAGCCAAAATGAAAGGAGAAGTGTACAAAACTGTGGTGAGACCAGCGATGTTGTTCGGTCTAGAGACAGTGTCACTGAGGAAAAGACAGGAGACAGAGCTGGAGGTAGCAGAGATGAAGATGCTGAGGTTCTCTTTGGGAGTGACCAGGATGGATTGGATCAGGAATGAGTACATCAGAGGGACAGCACATGTTAGAGGTTTTAGAGATAAAGTCAGAGAGGCCAGACTGAGATGGTTTGGACATGTCCAGAGGACAGATAGTGAATATATTGGTAGAAGGATGCTGAGTTTTGAACTGCCAGGCAGGAGGCCTAGAGGAAGACCAAAGAGGAGGTTTATGGATGTAGTGAAAGAGGACATGAAGGTAGTTGGTGTGAGAGAAGAGGATGCAGAAGACATAGTTAGATGGAGGCAATTGATTCGCTGTGGCAACCGCTGAAGGGAAAAGCCGAAAGGAAAAGAAGAAGTCCGAGTGTGTGTGTCTGTGTGTGCTGACAGCAAGGCTGGGTGTGGTTACTGTTAGAGCTTTCAAACATGTGCTAAAACTCCATTTATGATAGAATTCTCATCTCGACCAGATGAATAAATAGCAATGAGATGTTTGGTGAAAGAAATGTCAAATAAACGAACAACAGACAGCAGCAGCAGCTGGGTCAGTGTGTTTTCAGATGAACACTGTAGTCCTATCCAGGGCTCGAAATTAAGAACATTTTGGTCGCATATGCGCCCAAACTTTTATCAGTGCGACTATTAAATATATTTGGGAGCGCCGGTGCGACTATGGAAAAAAATCTGGTGCGCCTTTTTTTTCCTCTTCTCTCTCGCTCTTTCGTTCTCCATAGAGCAGGGGTCACTAAACGGCGAACCACGGTCCGGATCCGGACCGCTTGATGGTTCTGTCCGGACCTGTGACCACTCCGTGATAAATTCACGAGAGTAGATTTTCTTGGTGCATTTTTACTTGCAGTTCGCGGCTACAGACGGCGTGCTGCCACTGTGAGTTTAACGCTACAGCGGAGCACAGAAGAAGGGAGACAGCATAGCTCCAAACGAAGGGAGGTTAACGAGGAAAACCGCTTGTTAACAATGAGTGGACGAAATTTATGTTTATTCCTCCGTCAGGCAGTTCAAAACCATTTTACCTCATATGGTCTGAACATGTAGCATGAATTAAAAGTAGTAACATGAAGCGCCACTATGAAACAAAGCACAGATCTTTTGCGCAGAATTATCCCCTGAAGTCCGAGCTGAGGGCAAAATGACAGAGAAAAATGCAAACGAATGTTCACTAAAGGCATGGTGGAGTTTGGGGTGACATAAAACATCTTTTAGTGATGTTTTAAAATACAAAACAATCCAATAATAACCAAAATGGTTCAGTCCAGGTACTGGGCTGGCCTGACAGCGAGCCACAATGCGCTATTTAAGCCACACCCAGGTAGTGCCTCAGTTTGGCCCCTGACCCAGAGGCGGACCAACGCAGCATCCTCAGGTGAGCGTCTCTCATACAGTTTTGTGTGGATGTGGGGAAAACACGTAGGCACCGAGTGTAAACCCTCGAACGCACTACCGCGACAGTTTGTTTAATGCGGACACGCGAGTGTGGACCTGCCAGAGAATGTGCGTGAAACAGTCTGAGCAGGACCACGGTCCTGCCAGGAAACAATGAGAGCGCAGCTGCGGCTGCTCTCCTGGGCGAGGGAGAGGCGCACAGAACGAAGATGGATGGAGCGGTCTCTATCGCTTCGTCATTGCCTTTCTTTTGTGTAGGTGCTCCTAAAGTCTTTGCTGGTTCTACTAACTTCTAAATTTTGGAGCACCTGTGCTACCAAGAAAAAAAGTTAATTTCGAGCCCTGCTATCATCATCATCATCGTCATCATCATCATCACTGGGGTGTAGCTGACGCTGGCCGGATGTGGCTGTGAGTCCTCACAGTGTCATCACCTCCACAATAAACCCCAAGGTTAGAGGAAGATGAGGTGACAGGAAGGGGTGATGATGGAGGTGTTAGTCATCCAGCAGTGACCTCCTTTTCCTCCCTCCTCACCATCACATCACATCCTAGTTATTTTTTTGTAAATGTTTGGTTTTCTGCTTCGAATGTACGTTGTTTGGTCGACATGCTAACACGCTAACACTTTGGCATTTCCATCTTAATCACCAGTTCATCAGTTTAACCTTGAGAGCAGTTAACCACCTTTACTGTTCTGTGACGCCCAGAAGCATCGAACTGATCAGCTGTCTTGTCCCTTCAGGCCCTGAATGGCTTCGTCCTGGTCGTCACCGCTGAAGGAATCATCTTCTTTTGCTCTCACACCATCCAGGATTACCTTGGCTTCCATCAGGTGAACGATGCTGTCAATTATCACAGGACTGGTTTATCTCACCGCAGGTGTTTTGTCTTCACGCTGTTTGTGTTGTTTAAAAACCAAATCGACTTAAAGCGTGACCTTCAGTCAGATTTAGTATAGAGTTCCTGAATGAAGCCAACTCTGGAAAAAATCACAAATTGAAAGAAGGAGAAAAGGTCACATACCTCATTTGTATTTTATATTTCTGTTCCATTATGTTCAGCTGGGTATGAAGCTTTCTTGAAGCTACATATTTGATCTGTTAGATGATTGCTTACTCTTTGTTTACATTGTTACCTGATAACAAGAAATTCCTCCTGAGGAGTGAGTGTCATCTTGACTGAGGACATCCAACAGAACACACATACATAAACATTGGCCTTCAGACATAACTCACACACATCTACCCTCTGCTTTACCTGTCATGTGATTGGTGTTATATCTGTATAACACATCAGTGAACACATCATCCTGAATTACTTGGGTCTAAAAAAACATTTAGAGCTGGAGGTTTAATCCCATTGGCTGAACAACGAAGCGCCGCTGTCTCTAGAGTAATCTTATTTTAGAGAATGTGATTATCAATTTAAGCAAAGTCTGACTGTCTGAGGCTCAAACGCCATTTAATCCAAAACACCAACACACACACAACTTGTCCCCCACACACACTGTCCTCACCTGGTCAGGGTGTAAACACCACCTCCCACCCCTCCTCTGCTCACCCATCTCAGGAGCGTCTCCGATCGTTTGTCAAACAAACCCAAATCTGTGCTGAACCAGCTGCTCTGCGCACACGAGTGTTTAGAAACAGCACAACGGAGAGCGACACACACACATGCAGTGGCGACAACAAATATGATGTGTCTTTAAGCAACGTCTCACACTTTAATGTTTTCCTGTCAGACGGACGTGATGCACCAGAGTGTGTTTGAGCTGGTTCACACCGAAGACCAACAGGAGTTCAGGAGTAACCTGCACTGGGCCCTCAACCCCCCTGGGGGCCACAGGCCCCCCGTCGAGCCCGCAGGTCAGTCAGATGGAGGCTGTGTGTTGACGTGCAGGTGCAAGAGAAGCGTCTGGTGAATCGATGGTGCAGCGACTGGGCAACAGGAAGTGACCTTTAAGTCAAACCTCCTGAGAGGAGGTCCAAACAACACAACAGCGCACATATTCAGCAGCACATGCTCACACTCTGCTGTCACTGTGCATTAGATAAGGATCAGCAGTCAGCGGGCACACACAGGTAACAAAAACATCATGATGGAGTTCAGCTGTTGAGGGTTTAAACACCTCTGATGAAAGAGAATAGAAATGTAGAACAGAAAAAACTGCTCTGTAGTTTCAGCTGCATCCCAGCAGAGTATTAACAAACACTAACCGTGACAGCTATGGCAGTTCCCCTGGTGATGACTCTGTTTGTCCCGTCCGTGTGTTCAGGTGGAGAGCCCACCTCTGCCCTGGTGAGCTACGACCCCGACCAGCTCCCCCCTGAGAACTCCTCCTTCCTGGAGAGAGGCTTCGTCTGCCGCTTCCGCTGTCTGTTAGACAACTCCTCTGGCTTCCTGGTGAGATGGAGCTCACAGTTCCCAGCAACTTTAGAGCAACAGCTCAGCATCATTTAAATGAAATCGTTATTGTTTTTATTAGACACCGAGCGTTAATGTGGTTTAATCATAAATATTCATGAGCACGCTCCTAGTCAGATAAAGCAGTGCAGTCAGTCCCTGTCTGGGACTCTGGTGTTCTAAGGCCTGTTGGTGGCGTGCCACCTCAGAATCCAGGGATCAGAAGCCACCATGTACTCCTGTAATCCGCCTTAAGAGAGCTTCAGGGTCGTGGGGAAAGGGCCTTAATCCTCCCACCACCCAGAGGAGGCGATTGCAGAGGGGGGAACTTGCTTAGTCAGGGTAGGTAGCTCCAGATCGGCTGCTGCTGCTTCAACTAAGACAATTAGCTGCAGGAGAAAAACACGCTGTAGATCAGTGGCAGCACAAATCCCTTCTGGGAAAGCTGGGACAGGGTCCCCGTGAGCAAGGCACTGCCTGACCCTGAAACTGGAGGTGGAGCGAACACTGATTGAGGTCCTCTCCAATATCCTCCATCTTTGTAAACACTTTTATGTTATTAATGTGGTTCAGGGAGCAAACTCTTTTCTCTGAAAGCTGTCGGTCATGGTCTTGCTCAAGGACACTCCAGCAGTGCTCATGAACGGTTTGCGTGAGTAGTAAGCCAGGTCTTTGCTTCTGTCTACCAGTCACTATGGCTTTGTTTTCCATAATCCCTCCTGCTATTCAGGGCCAGATTCCTCACATCACAGCTGCAGGTCCTTAAAGCCAACAAGGCTAATTAAGCAGAGCTAACAGAGGAGGTGGGGGTCCTCACACGACATGCCAGGGGGTGAGAGGAGCAGGAGACAGGAGAAAGTTCTCCTTTTTTCACTGTGAAACTGTCGACTGCTGCCCTTCATGACACAACAGTTTAATGATCACTTGTAATTTTGCCAAATTAGTTGTTGATGATCATCTTAGTATGTGTTGAACTCTTCATATTTATTAGTTTTTAAAACAGTGTGTTGAGTCATGTGACCTGCAGACTTCACAGAAAGAGACTCCAGTTTGTTCCCAGTGCTCTCATCGCTACGTTCACCAGCATAAATACGACTGATGATGGTGGACAGGAGAAAGAGCAACAACCACTTTAGACGACTGAAGTTGTTCTCAGAGGGCAAAAGAAAACAGATTTTGTCTTATTTCTGTGTTGCTATGAAATTTGTGCTCTCCCGTCAGGCGCTGAATATCCAGGGACGCCTCAAGTTCCTCCATGGTCAGAGCCGCCTGCAGAGTGTCATCAAGGGGAGCAACCCGCCTCAGCTGGCCTTGTTCGCCATCGCCACGCCCTTACTGCCGCCAGCTATCCTGGAAATCAGGACGAGGAACATGATCTTCAGGACCAAACACAAGCTGGACTTCACACCCATGGCCTGCGACGCCAAGTACGTTCCATCATAAGCTCTGTTTTTGTCAACAAGTGTGCTTCCACTGATGGTCATCGTGTGTGTCTGCTGGACTTTCAGGGGTAAAATCGTTCTGGGCTACACTGAGGCGGAACTGAGAGTCCGAGGCTCGGGGTATCAGTTCATCCACGCCGCCGACATGCTCTACTGTGCTGAAAATCACATCCGCAGTAAGTTGATCTCGGAACAGTTGAATGAAAATACTGGTTGGACGTCAAAGCAAACACCAAGCCCAGCCGCTTGCATCACTTCTGTGGTCATAGTGTTCCATTTATTGCTGCTATTGCGTCTGAGTTGCCTTTGAGAGCACGTGCAGCTGCAGGAACAAAGGCTATCTTCAGCTTTTTAACACACCAGCATCTGATATCGCTGCCTGTCGCCTGTGAAGATAATGGATTTTTCTGATTTGTTTTTTTAACGTCATAAAAATTTGACTCTGCAGCTTGTATTCTCTGCGGGTTCAATATTATTCAGACTGTACTGATCCCTGTCTCGTGTTTGGCTCACATGAAACAAACAAGCAGCCACTCAATGTCTGTGTGTGTGTGTGTGTGTGTGTGTGTGTGTGTTTGTGTGTGTGTGTGTGTGTGTGTGTGTGTGTGTGTGTGTGTGTGTGTGTGTGTGTGTGTGTGTGTGTGTGTGTGTGTGTGAGAGAGAGAGAGAGTGATGGAGGAAATCTCTGAGCGAGAGTCAAGTGTCCTACTTAGCTCACGTACCGGATGACCCGGTTAGTCACAACCATGGAGCGTTCGATGCCACTAGACACACACACACACACAGACACACACAGCATGCATGTATTCATGCATACAGAAACAGAAATACATGCATTAGCATGTGGAAGCGTACGACACAGCGTTCATGTGGCTGCATGCAGGCACAGATGGGACGCCACAGCCTCCATATAGACAGCATAATAATGTCTGTTGGAGCTCAAAGACTAATAAACACCATGTTTGCAACCACAACATGCAAACATGGGATCACCATGGTGACATGAGGCTGCAACTTGTATTCTGTTGTGATTCCAGTGATAAAGACGGGAGAGAGCGGCCTCACCGTCTTCAGGTTGCTCACGAAGGACAACCGGTGGAAGTGGGTCCAGGCCAACGCCCGGCTCGTCTACAAGAACGGCAAACCGGACTACATCATTGCCACTCAGAGGCCTTTGGGGTGCGCCGGGATGAAATGCCCTTTTTTGGATCGATAAAGTCGTTTGAATCGAACCGGTAATTTCTTCTCCTTATTTCTACAGAGATGAGGAGGGAGGGGAACACCTGAGGAAGAGATCGATGCACCTCCCCTTCACCTTCGCCACTGGAGAGGCGATGCTCTACCAGACGGGTCATCCTCTTCACGGCTTCCAGGATTCCCTCCAGGCCAATGGCAGCAAGTCCAAGAAGGGCAAAGTGGACAAGAGCTCCTCGGACGAGCTGCATCCCAAGTCTCTCCTGGGAGCGCTGATGAGCCAGGATGAGTCCGTGTACGTCTGCCAGCCGGACCCAGAGCCAAAGTCATCCTCCCACGGCGGCTTGGTCAGTGAGCAGCGAGGATCTGGAGGTTTCAACGGCTTTCACCTCCTGTGTGACAGGGAGACGATGAGACCCAGTAGAGCATCTAGTTACGACCCCCTCCTGGAGACTCTGGACTCCCTGTCTCTGGGTGGGGAGGAGCCGTGCTCCAACAGCGAGCTTTTCAGCGCGCTGGAGAATCTGGGTCTGAACGCTGAAGACCTGGAGCTGCTGCTGCTGGACGAGAGGATGATTCAAGTCGAGCTGGATCCCAACCACGTCCCAACACTGAGCGACCTCCTGACCAACAATGAAATCCTCTCCTACGTCCAGGACTCTCTGGAAGGGGCCACAGAAGGGGAGGAGGAAGGGAACGGAGCCCCAAGCATGACCCAGGATCCGCAGGTGAGCCTCAGGCCGACCGGTCCTCCTGCCTGTCCCAGCAGCAGGCAGCCCATCGTCCAGCTGTCCCAGCAGATGCAACACCATGTCCTCACAGGGGAGCCGGTCACAGGGCCGATCCTGAACGGTCACTGGGTGGCAGAGAACAAACATCAGCCCTCCAACCGCGCCCATCAGCCACATCCTGTCCTCACAGCCTCACAGGTTAACACTGAAAACAAACAGCTGAGTTCACCACCAGAACCGGGTGGAAAGCAGCACCAGTACTCCCTCCAGCTCCAGTCCCATCAGGCCAGCAGCCAGAACCCTTTAGTCCCGGGCTTCTCTTTGACCACTAATGGACCTTACATCCCAAACGGACACACAGCCTTCCTCCAGAACATGGAAGTCGGCCTCACGGGTTACGGCATCGCTCCAGACTACCAGGGCTACCAGCAGCAGATGTTCCCACCATCCTGTTTGACCCAGTGTCCCGGTGACGGCTCTGCACTGGAGCTGGAGCAGCTCCTGGGACTGTCCCAGCAGCACCACAGCCTGACGCCATTAGAGACCTTCGGCAGGTTCAGCCCCAGCTCACCAGACAAGGTAAGAGGCTGGAGAAAAAAAACCATATCTTTAAGAAGCGAATAAGAATCTCATCGGGCCTGTGAGAGCGAAGTTGGAGCAGATGGTACTTTGAGTTAAGTTAAAGAGGACAGCAGTTGATGTAGATTTAATTTTCCTTCAGCATCTTTCATGCAGCACAGAGGTTAAAGGTGACGTCCTATTTTTTATAAATACATTTCTTCTTCTGTCCATGAGAAGATGAGTAATGCTTTCCTCTGTCATCCTGAGAATGCCTCTCCTCGGACGTCCGGTCTAATGTCAGCCCTGATCTCCCTCTGGTCTGTCCAAACATCTCCAAAACTGTTCTCCCAAACTGTTTGATCTGTGGACTCAAGTCCTGATTCCATCCTGCCGACTGGCCTCAAGTATCAGTGAACGTCAACAGACCAACGCCACAGAATCCAAAGCCCTTCAACGTGGCGCTGCTCTCTTTCAATGTCAGGAAAGTGGATTTTTTTCCGAGTCAGCACACAGAGGCCCGGGGCTGGCATGAGCTCAGTGTAAACTGTGATGATGCGACCAGACATGCCATGTAAATAAGACGAGGGGGGATGAGAGTGGAGTCGACTAGAATCCAACAGTAGAGTCTGAATCCTAGGAGGTTCTTTATTCAGCATCAAAGATGCAGGAAGTAACCTTTACTTCCTGGACAAGATGTTTCCTTCTGTTGTTGTTAAACCGCATCAGTTTTTATGAGCCGAGACAGAAGGACTGATTCAGAACATCGTTTAAAATGTCAGCAGAATATTAATCAGCTGAAGCTGTTCTGCATAGAACGTTCAAAACAGTCAAAGCAGATCCCAGCAACAGTTCTGATTGATGACAAGCTTTTCTGGGACTGTCGTGACGTTGAAACAGCGAGGGGCGGGGCAACGTGGGTACAGCAGGATGTCCAACAAACTGGTTTCACATCTGATTTAAATCAGAAGTGTGTATTGGTTCCCTGCTGTTAAACCCTGACAGAATCGTGTTCTGGTGCGGTGGCACGTCAGACGTGAGATGTCAGCAGTTTGATCTGGTTTTTTACCTTCAGTGAGGAGATTATGTTTGTCTGCGGTTGGTCAGGATTAACTACTACTACAAAACTAGCAGGCAGATTTACATGGAGCAGGAAGGACGGGGGAGGGATCAGTTTTTGTTTTTTTCTTTTTCAACGTTGATAGATGGTTTTTAGCGTTATGCATAATTATGTAAAAACTCCAATAATAAAGACTTGGACCAGGATTTAGCAAAGTTTGTAGTTGAGAACATCTGGGTGACGTTTCATCTTCATGTTCCACAGCGTTGTGTTGCTTCACGCATGCAGAGCAACGCCGGTGTGAAAAACAAACTGACAGAATGTGAGTTGATGGAATGACATATGAGAGGGTAGGAGAGCAAAGAAAAGAGGCACACAGAGAACAATTAGAGTCCTGAGCAGAACAAGGTCGAGATGGGACAGGGAGACCGCCCGACCCGGGCAGGCATCCATCCGCCCCCTCCCCTCGGCCTCCTCTGTTATTCTTCAGGGTCAGTGACGGTCGCTGAAAGAAAAATACTGGCAGGCCGGCCAGTCAAGCATGAGTAACGCTGACCTACAATTTTACTGGCATCATTACCTGATGCTGTGAACGGAGGGGGGGTTGGAGAATGGAGGGGGGGGGGGCAGACTGTTCTCCACTCAGAGAGAAGGGCGCTTTGGTCTGATTGGTCCATGTGAATGAAATAAAATGTTTAAAGGTACAGAAGGAGGGGAATGAGATATCTTAAATGATGAAAAGCTTGTTACCCCGTGGACGGGGCTCCTCTCTGATCTGTGTGACCTATGACCTCCCTGCTGTGTGTTCCAGCTGGAGAACGGCCGCCTCCTCAGCGCCACCAATGCAGCGTTCATCACTTCCTGTCTGATGCCCAATGGGAACGCAGTGGCTCCAGAGGACATGCCCTTATCCTGCCCTGATGGACTTCCTGCCCTGCAGGACCCCCAGAAGTCTGGCTTCCTCGTCTGACAGAGGAAGAGGAGGGGGAGAAAGGACGTTACAACAGGTTCTATGGATTCAGAGCATCAACAAGAAAAGTGGAATGGAGGGAACTGATTGGTTTGTCACTGCGTACAATCGTGTTTTTAAATTGGTTCCAGTTTGCAAACTGTCTCAGATTGATTCCTGCTCCTGAGCCAGAACTCCTCACAACTGTCTGGGAGGTGATGAGGAGGAGGAGGAGACGATGCTGGAATAAGACTCAGTCCACATGGGAGGTTCTAGAGCTGACCTGAAGAGGTTCAAACCCTCCGAACATCCATCCATCTCATCTACAGCTGCTTGTTCATCTTGGGGATTACAAGTCAGCTGGAACCAGTCTGCAGGGTACTCCCCGGATAAGACGCCGGCTCATCTCAGGGCCACGTGAAAGACAAACACACACACTCACACCTACAGACAGTTTGGTGTAACCAGTTCACCTC